>SNQJ01S0007681.1:8447-20339 GCA_010110895.2 Picea sitchensis
TATATATATATATATATATATATCCCATAAATGTAGTGACTTTAGATTTTATATTCGGTCGTGGTAGTCTTACTTTCGGATAAACCTTTGGTTCAAGGAGTTTTTACTTAAACCTTGGGGACTTACCATGTGAACCCAATAATCTTATGAACTCAATAGTCTGGGTTATTATAACAATATTTAATGTAGGGTTTTTAATATGTATTTTTTATTACTCTCATTTCTGGTTGATGATAAAGAGAATTTATATCGTTTCATTCATCCTAGACTTAGTTAGGATTTATGTTATAAATAATTTCATAGGCCGTGTTTGCACACATGCATAAATTATTTTGGTATTCCTTCTGTACATATGTCATGATTTACATCTGTTATTAAATTTATTCTTGGATATTAAACTAATGATGGACCCTTTTGATGTTGTGAGGGGTACCCATGAGTTACTCGACAACCTTGAACACTCAGGTGCATTTCAACAACAAATGAAGGAGATACGTAGGCACTTTTCTCATCCATGTTAAGTTTATCTCTATTTGTGTATGCAAATTTCATTTGATTAAATAACTCATGCATCTTGATAACTTGTTTGTTGTTCATTATGTAGGTTCCAAGGCATTGGTTACCATGGAGCTTCATAAATACTCTTGTACAAAAAGGTATTCGGGTTTCAATACTTATTTAGGTTTAAAATATGATATCACAAAATGTGATTGTTCTACTCCTACATTCTGTTGAACTAATACTTTTGTATGTAATTATTCCCGAAAGTCCTATGGATTCGGACTATTGCCAACGCATTTTGACAGTTTTGTAACCATATGTACTTGGTTTACGACTCATTCATGAAATTATACAGTCGTTATTTATATCTCTTAGTATACATAGTCATTACTAGTATTTTTTTAAACTCTGTTTAAAATGTAATGGATTCCCTTTCGATCCTACAGATTCATTACATAAAATTTTGCTTAATTTTTGTAACGATTCCTTGTTGAATATATAGTTAATACTCATATCTTTCTAAACTTGGTTCAATTTGAAATTATTCCTTTTTTTTTTAAATATACATAGTGTACTTTGTCTATATTTGTAACAAATTCCCTTTCAATTACAATTTATGTTTAGTAACTAGGTTTTACTTATGAGTTTTATGGAATTTCTACTTGTGAAACAATTATGTTCGTAGAATCTAGAATCAAAATAATATATTGTTTTCCTTTCACAGTTTATCTACATGAAATATTATGTTATGCATCTATCTTCTCATAAAAAATACTTAATCTAATACTATTACAATTTATTTAGGCTGTATAACCAATTATTTTGGTCACAGTAACAAACGATAAAACACAGTGAACATTCAGATAAACATATTCGTAACAAAAGAAGTAAAACCTAGAACTTGGGGAAAACACATGCTGAAGACTATGTTCCTCCCAACTGTAGATGAGAGTCTATGTAACTCTTGAGTTGAGTTCAAAATCCAAGGGGTTGCCTACACGACCTCTTGTAGAATTCCGAGTTCTAGCTTTCTATGTGTAAAGGAAATCACTATGTCAAATTAGTTCAGTACATAGCGTTCCCAAGCTATTAGTTCACATCCTAGGAATGACATCCCATTCCCTTGTCATGAATTGTTTTATTTTTCCTAGGAATTGTGACATTTTTCTTGAGCCTCCTTCTCATTGACCATGTGTCAGATTCAATTCTACACATGTTCACAAATTCTCCTATAAATTTGGAATGTTTCTTTTTTTGAAGTTGAGTTAACTCCACAAATTTTCTCATTCTACTTCCACTTGGACAACACCTTTGGAT
Organism: Picea sitchensis; assembly: GCA_010110895.2. Lineage (NCBI taxonomy): Eukaryota > Viridiplantae > Streptophyta > Pinopsida > Pinales > Pinaceae > Picea > Picea sitchensis. The sequence goes on from SNQJ01S0007681.1 coordinate 10,266, forward strand.
TCCTAACTCCCTCTTTAATAGTTGCTTCAATTTGTGCCTCTTTTTCCACATGTGTTTATTTTTGTTTTTTCGGAAAAATAATTAAAATTCTAAAATAAAAACAATAATAGAAATAATAATTAAAAATCCAAGTTGCGGGGTATCACACATATCATAAAGTGGATTTTATTTTGTCAAGTCACCTGCAAAATATGAATCGACATAACTAGAGACTAAATCACTACAACCATTATAGGTGATACAAAAATTACTTGTGCGCCTAAAATACCAAAGCACCCATTTCACTACTTTCCAATGCTATTTACCTAGATTTTCCATGTAGCTACTGACAACACCAACTGCATGTGAAATATATGGCCTAGTAATATCCATCACATACATCAAACTTACTACTGCATTATCATACAATACACTAGACATATATTCATTTTCTTTATCATTACTAGGACATAAACTTGAAGAAAGCTTGAAATGGGAAGCCAAAGAGATTTTTACTGGTTTCAAATTATTCATACTGAACCTCATAAGTATTTTCTCAACATAATTCTATTGTGATAACCCCAACTTACCATTTTTCCTATATCCATGTATCTCCATGCTCAATATTTAGTTTTCTATTCCTAGATCCTTCATATCAAACGTCCTAGCCAACTCATCCTTTAACCTGTTTATTTTAACCATGTTTTTTCTTGCTATAAGCATATCGTCAACATATAACACCAAAATAATGAATATGCCATTTCCAAATTTTTAAAGTAAACACAATGGTCATACTCACTTCTTGTAAAATTTTGGCTCACCATGAAGGAATCAAACTTCTTGTACCATTTCCTGGGAGACTGCTTTAGGCCATACAATGACTTCTTGAGTTTGTAAATGGACCTTTTATTGTGGAACTGAACAAAACATTTTGTTTGTTTCATATATATTTACTCATCCAAATATCCATATAAAAACATCGTTTTAACATCTAGCTGCTCTAACTCTAGATCAAGTAAGGAAATGAGTTTTCACACAACATGAATTCAAACAAGCTTAACAACTCATGAAAAAATTTCATTGAAATCAATACCTTCCTGCTAAGAATACCCTTTTGCTACCAGTCTTTCTTTCTACTTTTCAACTTTGTCATCAATACCTTTCTTCAATTTGTAAACCCATTTACTACGAACAACATTCCTGTCCTTTGGAAGTTCTACCAGGTCCCACATTTCATTCATCTCTAAAGCGTCCATTTCTTCTTTCATTTCTACTTCCCATTTAGTACTATCGGATACCTCTATTACTTCCTTATAAAAAAATAGGTTATCCATCATTATAAATCAAAGAAACATATGTAGCATAATCATCATACCTCATAGGAAAATTTATGACCCATGTAGATCTTCGTAGTGATTGTTGTGGTATTTCCTCAATTTCCTAGAAATTTTCTATATCATCATCATATTAAGAGGAAATTCTTCATGAACATCTTCATGCTCCTTCTCTCATGTAGATAATCAAGTCTCCAACTTAATTTTTTGAGTTTGTGGTACTTCTGCATGTTTCATTTCAACATCTACATTTTATTTTATGAGTGACAATTCATTAAATGCGACATCTTTGTTAATGGTGATTTTGTTGACAGTATGAACCCATAGTCTATATCCATAACTCCATCACCATGCCTAACAAAGATAATACTTTTTGATTTAGGATATAACTCAGAACACTGATTCTTAGGAATAACAGCATAGACCTCACAACAGAAAAATTTAAGATTTGAATAATCACAAGGGTGACCTGTCCATACCTCTTCTGGAATATTATAGTCTATTGTAGCTGATGGTGGTCAATTTACCAGATAAAATGTTGTAAAAATTATTTCTGCCCACAATTCCTACTGCAACTTGGAATTACTGAGCATGCTCCTTGCTCTCTCTAGAAGAGTCATATACATGCATTCAACAACACCGTTTTGCTAAGGAGTATAAGTAGTGGTTTTATGCCTTTCAATTCCATCTACCTTGCAATAATTTTCAAATTCCCTAGACGTAAAATCACCTCTATTATCTATCCTCAAACATATGATTCACATGTCAGTGCTCTTTTCAACCAAAGCTATAAATTTCTTAAAAGCATTAAATACATCTGTTTTTCTTTTTAGTAAATAGATTTACACCTTTCTAGAGTAATCATCTATACATGTTACAAAATATGACGATTCTCCAAAAGAAACTTTAGTAGATGGTCCCCAAATGTATGAATAGATATAATCAAGGATACCTCTACTAATATGTCTTCATGTTTTAAACTTCTATCTACTCTATTTTCCATAAATACAATACTTGCATAAATTCAAATTCAGAAATTTTAATCTTGGAAGTAACTTATGGTCAACCGATACCTTAAGCCCTTTCTTTCTCATATGAACCAAACACTGATGTCATAAACAAGTAGATTCACTTGCAATTTCAGATACTACCATTGCTTGATTTGATTCAGTTCTTCCTTCTAGCTGATAAAGATTCCCAATCTTTTTAGATTTCATAACTACTAATATTCCTTTGGATACCTTTAGTACTCCACCTTGAATTGTACATTTATAACCACCAGAATCTAGAACTCCAAAATATATTATGTTCTTTCTAAGTTCAGGTACATGCCTCACATATGTTGGTTTTCTAACAATATAATCATACATTTTAACTTGGATGCTACCAACCCCAAAATTTTACAAGAAATATCATTTTCGATAAAAACAACACTGTCATCAATAGATTGGTAAGTTGAGAACCAATTTCTATGAAGACACATATGATTGGATGCACCAGAGTCTAATAACCAATGATGATCATGTTATGAAACATTACAAATAGATAATACCTCATCATTCATATTTGAACATGTTTCAATTGAATTAGCTTCCTTTGCTTCCTTTGTTAATTCCTCTTTGGATGCTTGTTTTGTTTTCGAACAATCCTTCTTGAGATGCCCTGATTTTCCATAGTATCAACATTTTAGTTTTTCTCTTCTTTCCTTTTGACTTAGATCTTGATGTACCTCTCTGATTCTTCCCTCTTTCTTTGGATTGACCTTTAGCCACCATTTCTTTTGATGTCGAGGTTTCTTGAATGGATTTTCTCCTCATTTCCTCAGACAACAGGGATCCCACAACAATATCATAATCAATGAAATTTGTTGTGCAAATCCACATAGATGTGACTAAATGATCCAAAGATTTAGGTAATGAAAACAATAGAGTAACTTCTTTGTCCTCATCTTCATATTTTACCTCCATACTAGATAATTGACAAATTGGAGTATTGAAAACGTTTAAATGATTGACAATTTTCGTACCTTCTTTCATCTGTAAGCTATACTATTGCCTCTTCAAGAAGATTAGGTTCGCCAAGTATTTTGTTAAACACTTTCCATCTTGCTCCATAAGCATGTTGTTGTCTTCTATTCAACGATGTTAAACAAAACTTCATATGCGAGACACAAACAAATGGTACTAAGGGCTCTTGCATCTAGATCTTCCGAGTTCTCGTCTATCATGCTTGTTGATTTCTTTGTCTTTACCTCCAACACCTTTTGCAATCCTTGTTGTACTAGTAGATCCCGCATCTTGAGATTCCATAGCTCAAAATTATTTTTTTGGTTGAATTTCTCCACCTCAAATTTCAAACTCTATCATTTTTCCATTAAAACAAACAACCCCAAAACTATACCTTTTAAAATAAAATATTTTATTATAAAATAAAACTATTATAAATTTCAACATTAAACCCCAAAATATAAAATATTATTTAAAAGATTTAATAAAGAAACCACATATATTTCATATATATACTTTAAATCCTCTTTTTATATATATAAAAAATGCAAAGACCTAAGGATTTATTCCCTCCAAAATTTCGGATCTCCTAAGTGTGAGACCAACTATCGAGCGGCCTAGGGAGTGATTCTCTCCAAAATTTCGGATCTCCTAAGTGTGAGACCAACTATCGCCCCTCTAACAATGTTGAGGGAGCATAGGCCAGAAAATATCACTCTTGGCAACGAATTCGTTCTCTTCCTCTTCCAGCACATGGCAAATGGATCGAGTTATTTTAACACATGGATCACTCAATGAATCTCATAAAATCACATCATGCAGATCGGCTCGGCTCGGCTAGGCTCGATTTACCACTTGTTGGGACGAAAGCCTACAACAATCACATACAACCTTTAAAAAGGGAAACATTCACATACAATCCTTTAGGAAAACATTTATAGGACAATGATAAATGGTTTTCTTAATGTTTTTGGGAAAATTACAATAGCCAAACTTACACTTTCCACACACTTGTTCCTACTAACTTACATAGATTAATAGGATCCTAGAAATCGACCCATACCTTTAAAAAAGAATAAAATTAGTTAGCATCCTTTCAACAACATGATTATTACCAGTTTTTTTTTATTGTTGCTCATGCATTTGGATTTTTGCTGCTATATTTTTAGCGTTAGTGTATTGCTATATTTTTACAGTTAGTGAGATGAGTTTTGGTTTTCTTTGTCACTTTTTTCACTATGCATCCATCTCTACATATTTCCAATACATGGCTGATCAATTCCATTCGGTGGTGGAATTATACAACCCACAAAAATAGTTTAGAAAACCCTTTGATTGCAGTAAAATTTCATCTATACAACCAACAACCCTTCTATTGCAGTAAAATTTCATCTATACAATCGACCTAGCTTTGGAGATTTTGGACCTCTTGGTGAATGGTTTCAGAACAAGAAGTTGTATATCTCTCTTCATCTGTGATATTTTTTATGCTAAATTTTTTATGCTTCGAGATGAGCCCTCCTAAGGGTTTCCGCTACAAGATCAGAGTATCCCGAGCCTCCTAAGGTTTTCCGCTACAAGGTCAGAGTATCCCGAGCCACTCAGCGAGAAAAAAAATGGGCGTCATCAGGTCTGTTACAAGATCAGAGTATCCTGAGCCTCCTAAGTGTTTCCGCTACAAGATCAGAGTATCCCGAGCCACTGAGCGAGAAAAAAAAATGGAATAGGACGTCATCAGGTCTGTTATATGCTTTGGAAATTTTTTTGGGCATGCCAGCTTTTTTATTGGTTTGGCTTTAGGATTACAGTTAGGGTTAGGTTGTTACTATCTTGGATGCATTTTTCTGTGTTTTTCCTTTAGGGTTTGGGTTGTTAGTGTCTACGATTGCATTTTCTCCCTCCTCAAAATAGGCATTCCTTTCTTCTTAGGCATTCCTTCCTTCTTTTTCTTGTATTCAAATTAGTAAAATCAGCCAAATTTCTTCTAAGAGGACCCGGGTCTGCATTTTCTCCCTTCCCAAAATAGGCATTCCTTCTTTCTTTTTCTTGTATTCAAATCAGTAAAATCAGCCAAATTTCTTCTTAGAGGACCCCGGTTTGTTCGAATTACATTTCATATGACCAATATTTCCCTACAACTTCACCACTTCCAGAAAAATCTAAATATGGCAATTTAGATTGCCTACATGCACAACAATGGAGAAATTAAAATGGAGTCAGTATGTATAAAAGTTATGTTGCAAAGATCATACATGTCATATTATGGACCACTTTTACTGAATGGCAGTTTAAGTAAATTCATCACATTTGAATTGGACCCTTTTTCTTTTACTGAATGGCAGTTTAAGTAAATTCATCACATTTGAATTGGACCCTTTTTAATGAATGACAGTTCAAGTAAAATCATCACATGTGAATTAAAACAACAAGAAAACATGGATCCATGTGAATATCAATCTGTCAAAGAATGCAACTTCGAATTTTATACCCATTATAAGTGCATTTACAAATAACAATGTTCCTATTGTTTTTACGAGGTTTGGAAAGTCGTAGAATTATCAGTTCGTTGTATTCCTGGAATCTGCTGAGAGGGAGGCGGACACTGAATTCTCGAAAAGAAAAGAACAAGCTTCCACATTTGGATTTCATGGAAGTCCCGCGGGAAACTGGTATTCGATTTGAGGTATCTATATTTGATTGGCATCAAATCAGATTTCATTCTAGTACTTTTTTTTATTTGTGCTATGCTACTAAGGCTTTTAATGTTATGTCAAAACATATGGGAAATGATATTATTTGGCAAACGGATACCGTACTTCCTTAAGGTATTCTGAAGTATCTTCAAATTGGAAGAATTAAATATATTCTTTGTTCTTCAAGAGCACGAAGAAAGTGTGGCATTAAGATATTTGCTTGTATGTGTGGCAAATGAAAATCTTTCAGGAGCAGCCAGTCGCACATTGTGTTATGGCGGTCAATATCGCTGAACATTATCATAGCATAAGACAAAAGTACACTGTTTCACATTATTTATACTGAAACTTAAAATTATTTTCTCAACCTACTTCTATTGTGATAACTTCAACTTATTATTTTTCCTGTCTCCATGTATCTCTATGCTTAACATTTGTTTTGTTATTTCTAAATCCTTCATATCAAAATCAAATGTTCTAGTTAACTGATCCTTAACCTGTTGATTTTAATCATGTTTTTTTTTGCTATAAATATATCAACAACATATAACACCAAAATAATGAATATGCCATTTTCAACTTTTTAAAGTAAACACAATAATCATGCTGATAAAATTTTAGCTCACCATAAAAGAATCAAACTTCTTATACCATTTCCTAAAAAACATACAATGATACACTGACTCTTTAAGTTTGTAAACGAACCTTTTATTGTAGACATGACAAATCCTTTTGACTGTTCCATATATATTTCTTCACCCAAATATTCATGTTAAGTACACTGGTTTCACATTATAAATTAAATTAAATTACATTATAAATTAAATTAAATTAAATTAAATTAATATTAATTAGCATAAATTATTGTAGCATAAATTAATATATAGATCATTATATATAAATTAGTAAATCATTAATATATTCTGTTAGAAATACTTGTAATAATTATTATACATAAAAACAACCAATATTTACATATAAAAAGCATCTTGAATTTATCTTAGATGGACATTACAGTTATGTCACGATTACTAAAGATGAAAGAAGATGAAAAAGACCGGCTCATCAATGACCTGTTAGCGATCGCAATCGACTACTTTCGACAGATAATGGAGTGCACCAGGAAACACGGAGATTATGAGAGGTTCATCGACCTCTCTGGTTCTGTACATTGATAGGTGGGTTTATGATATGATTAAAACCCAGAGTCACATGAAAAATGTATATCATTAGGTTGCTTCGTGCGAAGAAATAAGATATGGTGCCTGTTAGATTTCTGTTTGGGCTACATCACTGTGCCTTTACATGGAATGTGGTAAAAGAGTGCAGGTAAATCAGAATTGCAGGTCAACTCGATCACCCCAGATTTTTTACTATCAAAATGATAATGATGAAATATAGTTTATGGTAATCATAAAAGCATTTCCAAGAAAAAAAAATACAGATTTTTGATGAAGTACAACACTCAAGAAGGATGAAAGGACCATTCATTGTAAGTGTGATCAATATAGATCTATCATGGGTGGTGAAAACCTCTTTGTGATTGTTAAAAAATAAAAAAGTTTTGCATTGGTGAGGGTTTAAGAGGGAGCTATACTAGTTGCACTGACATGCAATTGTTTAGAAAATTAGAATTGAATTTAATAATATATCTTATTATATAATTTCTTTTAGTAATATGTTCTTATATTCATTCTAATTATATTTATTTTATTTTCTTTTCATTATGTGTTTTATTATTATGTTTTTTTTTATTTATAGCTTTATTATAAATTTTATATTTTTATTTGCAATTTATTCCATATTGTTTGATATAATTGTCACTCTCATTTTTAGCATATTATTATTGTTATCTTCACTGTATAGTTGTTTAAATAAATGTAATTTGTTCTTTTTTTGAAGTGTACTGTTACACAAATCAATGTATCAAATATTAAAACTAGAGACTAGAGTAATATACACAAATAATGAATTATGTAATACTTTTTACAATACATTTGGACTCTATTATATAGAGTGCATATGCTGTTATGAGATCTAACTTATTCTAAATACAGAAGGATAGGCTGAGAGAATATCTCAACAACACACTAAATAAGGATCTCACAAATCCAAGTGGCAAACAACCTCCTAAGAATATGATCACACAACTCACACTACTCAATACATTAGCAAGCATATTGACATCCTTATAAATTACTAAGAATATTGCATGTTCTGTAGAAATGCTTTTCACCTAGGTGGTTTATCGACATATTAAGGTCTCCCTTAATCATAACTTGGTCCATCACATTCTCAGATAAATCTATCTCACATTCTCCCCTTAATCAAAGACTCAATTTCCCCTACTCCACATCCTCTCTAAACATAAGAGGATAACTATGTGAGAATTCACATCACAAGAGGTATGCTTGAATAACACTCTTTACAACAAACATGGGGAACTAACTTGCCTATGATGAGGTAATACAACTTGGACCAAAAAATTGGATTGTCGGGTACAACCAATCATGCACCCCTACAACATTTCATTCAGATACAAAAAAAACCACACAAAAATTATCATAACTCCAAAGACCATTTACATCATTTCATTATTTACCAAGACACACATAACCACTTGATACCATTAAAAAAATCTTCACACATATTGGATAAAATAACTATACACACCTTCAAACAAAATTGTACACAACTTAAATGACATAACTATGATTTGTGATTTGGAAGGAATGGACACGTACACCTCACTTCGCTACAACCTCACTATCCAATTCTTCTATAGGTACCACCTTTTTACTTTCACAATTTTCTTCTCTTTATAACAGCCACAGTGATCAAAGTATGTCACCAACAGCCACAGTAATCAAAGTATGTCACACGGTGACATCAATGGAAAGGACTTACAACACACAATAGAACCCTATAAAGAATAACAAAGGCAATAGTGGCAACCGTTTTTCTTCTGTAGGTACCAGCTAAAAAAACAACATAGGAGGCCTTTTTCCAATACGTTGATGGCAGTGCTCAGCGATTTCACCTCCTCTCCCAGCAGTGATACCTCTGCAATAAATGGAATAGGAGTAATCTGCACCTCCAACGAATTTCTCTTCCACGCAGGCTACACGTTCCTTCTCCTTCAAATGACTTCATCAATTGCAGCGATCCTTCTCCGTGCATATATCTTTTATTGCACAACCACTCTCTCATGTGTTCGTAATGTCTACATCAAATGCAGGTATACCTTTTGGCAAAATGGATAAATGGGGTTCTCACTCACTGAAATGTCCTCGCTTCGAGCACACATTACCAATAATATGTTTGAAGCCCAAGCTTCCTGAATTATTATTTTATGTTCTTCAAGCAATTTGTGTCAGATTATTGCTTGATCCATCTCCTCCTCCATTCAGAACAACAAGCTCCATTTAGAACAACAAGCTGCCATGAGGGTTCAACATGTGTGAGAAAAAAAAAAAAGTTAAGAATATGTAGACTCCAAACCATAGTGAAATAAGATCGTTCACATAGGGGCTGCAGAGATTACTAACACAGGTCATAGGCATCGTTGGAGTAGTCTTTCACCAAGCTTCCTTCTCAAATTTGATTCTATCCCAATTCTCTAACTTCATTTGACTTCCAATAAACTCATACAGATTCACAAGGTATGACATAATTATAGATGAGGAAATAAGCAACTCACATGTTCCTACTCTACTCTCTACATGAAAAAAATTATCTACTCTACTCTCCACATGTTCCTCGGCACTCTTGTGAGGGAGTTATATCTAGTCCAACTCTACTATGATACCATATTAAAACTCAAGAGTAGAGTAATATGCACAAATAATGAATTATGGAATACTCTTTACATTACATTTGGACTCTATTATATAGAGTGCATAGGTTGTTATCATATCTAACTTATTCCAAATACAAAAGGATATGTTGAGAGAATATCTCAACAAAACACTAAATAAGAATCTCACAAATCCAACTCTCAAACAACCTCCTAAGAATATGATCACACAACTCACTTAAAGATTAACTCTACTACTCAATACA
>SNQJ01S0007681.1:20349-43904 GCA_010110895.2 Picea sitchensis
AATGGATAAATGGGGTTCTCACTCACTGAAATGTCCTCGCTTCGAGCACACATTACCAATAATATGTTTGAAGCCCAAGCTTCCTGAATTATTATTTTATGTTCTTCAAGCAATTTGTGTCAGATTATTGCTTGATCCATCTCCTCCTCCATTCAGAACAACAAGCTCCATTTAGAACAACAAGCTGCCATGAGGGTTCAACATGTGTGAGAAAAAAAAAAAAGTTAAGAATATGTAGACTCCAAACCATAGTGAAATAAGATCGTTCACATAGGGGCTGCAGAGATTACTAACACAGGTCATAGGCATCGTTGGAGTAGTCTTTCACCAAGCTTCCTTCTCAAATTTGATTCTATCCCAATTCTCTAACTTCATTTGACTTCCAATAAACTCATACAGATTCACAAGGTATGACATAATTATAGATGAGGAAATAAGCAACTCACATGTTCCTACTCTACTCTCTACATGAAAAAAATTATCTACTCTACTCTCCACATGTTCCTCGGCACTCTTGTGAGGGAGTTATATCTAGTCCAACTCTACTATGATACCATATTAAAACTCAAGAGTAGAGTAATATGCACAAATAATGAATTATGGAATACTCTTTACATTACATTTGGACTCTATTATATAGAGTGCATAGGTTGTTATCATATCTAACTTATTCCAAATACAAAAGGATATGTTGAGAGAATATCTCAACAAAACACTAAATAAGAATCTCACAAATCCAACTCTCAAACAACCTCCTAAGAATATGATCACACAACTCACTTAAAGATTAACTCTACTACTCAATACATTATCAAATATATTAGATAAATAGTTCCTGTTGAAATATTGGATTGATTCTTTCCAATACTAGATTGATTCTTTCTGATATTGGACTGATTCTTTCCAATTCTGATTATTTCCGATATTGGACTGATTCTTTCCGATTCTGATTACTTCCAATATTGGACTGATTCTTTTAGATTCTGATTCTTTCCTTTCTTGTAAACAATGTAGTTGTACATTAGGTGTGGGTAGGTTCATTAAACATATAGCTTGATTATAGGATTTGTAGCTTGAGGATCCATTATATATGTACCTGTACAGATTCATTGAAAGATAAGAAAACAATATTCTTCTCGAAATCTGATTTTCAAGTTGGTATCAAAGCCTCGAAACTTGAATCATTTGTATCTCTCATTGAACCATGGCCAATTCAGATTCTGAATCATTTGGGAATAAATATTCTCCCATTATTATCCAATCCGAAGGTTCATCGTTCAAAGCATGGATTTGTACTCGATAATTTTTTTTATGATATGTGGTCTCAAATCATGGAGATGCATATTGTTGAGAAGGAGAAACTCTCCTTTATTTGTGGCACTTCATAGCCACTTTCCGAGAAGGATGATGGATATGAGAAGTGGTATGCAGACAATCAAAAGGTCAAGAGATGGTTGTTGATGTCTATGTCCCCAGAAATTATGAAGCGATACATTCGCTTACCCACCACTCGAGATATTTGGAAAGCTCTTTCTAAATCCTTTTATGATGGAGCAGATGAATTACAGGTTTATTTCTTGAATCAAAGGGCTTTCTCTGCCAAACAGAATGGTAGAACACTCTCTATGTATTATGGAGAATTAACCTAGATTTTTAGTGAGTTAGATCATCGTGATAAGATGATCATGGAGAATGCGAAGGATGTTGAATCTTACCGAAAATCAGTTCAACAACAAAGGGTGCACATTTTTATTGCTAGATTAGATGGTGACTTCGAACAAATCCGTGGTGAAATTTTGAGAAAGGATCCTATTCCCGAACTAGAAGCATGTTATGCACTGGTACGCCGTGAATCTGTTTGATGCGCAACGATGAATGGAGAACCAAAAAAATCTGAAGCTTCAACAATGGTGACTCGAAACCGGTCTAATCAGAACCGACCTCCTCAAAACCAGCATGACCAAACAAGGCCCATCCATCCTAAGACCACTATTGGTGCTGATAAATCCTCCTACAAATACACTCATTGCCATCAAACTAGTCATGCCAAAAGTCACTGCTTTGAACTTGTGGGGTATCCAGACTGGTGGGATCATAGTCGTGATTCACAGAAGAGGATTCCAAAAAGACCTCCAGTGTTGTAGTTGTTGAAACAAGGAAAGAGGATGATGTTGCGGGACAGATCTCAGCATTAGCAGTAGCGACAGGTAATGGTGGTAAGGTTTTAAATATATCTACACTTGTTTCTAATAGTGCCTGGATAATTGATTTCGGTGCTAAAGATCATATGACATTTGATTATAGACTGGTCTCACCCCTTAAACCATCCTCACAAAAATTTGTTTCCACTATCAATGGTTCTTTGGCCCTAGTTATTAGAGAAAAGACCTTGCCTCTCACTGATACTTTGAATCTAAATTATGTTTTAGTTGTTCCATCTTTGGATTATAACCTATTGTCAGTTTCCCAAATAACCACTGCCTTACTTTGTGTTGTAATTTTTTGGCCTAATTTTTGTGTGTTTAAGGACATCCGAATGAGGCAAATGATTGGTTGCGGTGTTAGGCGAGGGAAGTTGTATTACTTGGACTTGGCGTCAAAGAGTTCAGACAAGTTGCATCAAGCTTTCACAGTGGATGGCTCTAAGGGGGAGAAGAAGAAATATGAAATTTTGTTATGGCATCGACGTATGGGGCATGCTTCCTTTGGTTACCTGAAGAAATCATTTCCTAGTTTATTTGCAAGATTTGTTGTTTCTAGTTTCCGATGCGATGTTTGTGAACTTGCAAAAATCCATCGTGCTTCATTTCCATTAACTTTGAATAAAATTACAGTTCCTTTTATGGTCATACATTCTGATGTTTGGGGTCCATCCAGAGTCATTACCTTGGGTGGATCACGTTGGTTTGTTACTTTTATTGATGACTATACCAGGATGACTTGGGTGTGCTTGATGAAGTCTAAAGGGGAAGTGAACTTGTTATTTCAAAAATTTCATAAAATGGTTCATACTCAGTACAATGCACAGGTTCAGGTTCTCCGCACTGACAATGGAGGTGAATATTTGAGTTTTGAACTTCAACAGTATTTGGAAGCATATGAAACTATTCATCAAACTACTTGTTCCAATACACCTCAACAGAACGGGATGGCCGAGCGGAAAAATCATCACTTATTGGAGGTTGTCCATGCTTCATTGATAGAATCCCATATGTCATTATCTTATTGGGGAGAAGCACTTGCCTCTGCAACATATTTGATCAACCGGGTACCCTCCAACACTATTGATTTCCAGACACCATCCCAGGCTCTCGCCGAAGCAATTATTGCCCCAATCGTCCCAAATTTACCTCCTCACGTCTTTGGTTGCGTAGCATTTGTACACCTCCATAAGCATCAATGCAACAATTTGAATCCTTGGGCGTTGTGATGTGTCTTTCTAGGATACATTGATTATCAAAAGGGGTACCGATGCTATCATCCTCCAACACGACGAATGTTTATTTCATTGGATGTAGTTTTTCTTGAAGACTCGATCTATTTTTCCTCTGAGCCTGAAATTCAGGGGGAGTATCAGAAGGAAATCCAGACTCTAGACTATGATGTTGACATCCCTAAAGATGTGGATGTTCACATCTTTGAAGATGAGGGTAAGTTGGACATCCCAGAAGGAGGGGAACTCTCTGAACCTGTTGATCAAGAAGTGGATTTGGAATTGGATGTGGGTAAATTAGACATCTCTGAAGATGGGGAACTCTTAGAAACTATCATTCAAGAAGTGGGTGAACACCCAGAAACTTTGGACCAAAGGAGTGATGAACACCCAAAAATTGAAGTTGTGGCTCCACCTCTGTCCGGGTCCCTCACACCATAGGGAACTGATACACCAAACCAATCGCTTGCTAAGGATGCTCTTGAACCATCTAGAAAACAACTACCATAACGTCACACCAGAGGTATCCCTAAACCCAAATATGAACCCAAACTTTCTAGTAAAGTCAAATATCCCATAAGTCATTATGTGTCTAACCATCATTTGTTAGAATCAAATCAATCATTTGTGAATCAATTATCTAATGTATCTATTCCTAACAATGTGCAAGAAGCCTTAGCTGACCCAAGGTGGAAATCCGCCATGAATGAGGAGATGAAATCCTTGTAGGAAAATAAAACCTGGGAACTTGTTGATCGTCCACCAGAAAAGAAACCAGTTGGATGTCGTCGGGTTTATACTATAAAATACAAAGAAGATGGTACACTTGAACACTTTAAGGTGAGACTTGTGGCAAAAGGGTACACCCAAACCGATGGGATCGATTATATAGAGACATTTGCACCTGTAGCTAAAATCAACACAGTACGAGTCTTGTTGTCTCTAGCTACAAACTTGGATTGGCCATTACAACAATTTGATGTGATGAACGCTTTCTGCATGGAGAGTTGTCCAAAGAAGTTTACATGGAACTCCCACCCGGATGCATGATACTAGAAATGCATAGTCTGAAGNNNNGTATGGGTTGAAACAATCTCCGAGAGAATGGTTCAGAAGGTTCACAAAGTCTATGAAAGCCTTTGGTTACCATCAGAGCAATTCAGACCACAGTTTATTCTTGAAGAAACAACAGGGTAAGATCACTGCACTTATTGTATATGTGGATGACATGGAGGTTACAGGAAATGACTCAGAAGAAAGGAAGGCCCTACAGGGTTACTTGTCCAAAGAATTTGAAATGAAAGACCTCGGCTCCTTGAAATATTTCCTTGGGATCAAAGTATCTTGATTTGATAAAGGGATCTTTCTATCTCAAAGAAAGTATGCCTTATATTTGTTACAAGAAACTGGTATGTTAGCATGTCAATCAACTAATACACCAATGGAAGAAGGAATGAAGTTATGTATTGAGTCTCATAAGGTACCAGTGGATAAAGGGAGATGCCAAAGGCTCATAGGAAGGTTGATGTACTTAGCACACACAAGACTAGACCTTGCCTATGCATTGATTATTGTTAGCCAGTTTATGCATAATCCTGGAGAGTAACATATGAATGCAATTATGCGCATTTTGAGGTATCTGAAGTCTGCTCCTCGAAAAGGAATTTTGATCACTAAAAATGAAGATTATCAAAGCGTGGATGCATATACTGATGTTGACTGGGCTGGAGAAGTAGATGATAGGCGGTTTACTTCAGGTTATCTCACCTTTGTAGGAGGTAGTCTTGTTACATGGAGAAGCAAAAAACATAACGTTGTTTCTCAATCAAGTGCGGAGGATGAATTTAGAGGTATGGCACTTGGCATATGTGAAACATTGTGGCTACGACTTCTCCTCAGAGATTTGGGTTGTCCGCCTAGGCAACCAATTCACCTATATTGTGACAATAAAGCATTGTGTGATATTTCTCATAATCCAGTTCAACGTGATTGTACAAAGCATGTGGAGGTCAACAGATTCTTCATTAAGGAGAAGTTGGATGAGAAAATTGTGAAGTTGTCCATGATTCGATCAGAGGATCAGTTGGCCGATATTCTCACAAAAGTTGTTTCAATTCGAGTGTTCTCAAAGTTTTTGGGCAAGTTGGGCATGTGTGACATCTATGCATCAACTTGAGGGGGAGTGTTGAAATATTGGATTGATTCTTTCCGATTGAATCTTTCCGATACTGGATTGATTATTTCCGATATTGGACTAATTCTTTCTGATATTGGACTAATTCTTTTCGATTCTAATTATTTCCGATATTAGACTGATTCTTTCCAATTATGATTCTTTCCTTTCTTGTAAACAATGTAGTTGTACATTAAATGTGGATAAATTCATTAGACATATAACTTGATTATAAGATTATAAGATTTGTAGCTTGATAAAATCTGATTTTCAAATATTCCAACACTAAATCATTTTACACTACATCATAAAAATTAATGCTATAATGCAAAATATTTTATTTATGTCAATCTATCACTCTATATAATTTTTTTGTTTTGAAAGAGTTTCAAGCCCTTTTAAATGGTTTTTCTTAGTAAAATTAAAAACATAGAATACTTATATTTGGATTCAAGTCCACGCAAATCATGGAAACAAAAGTGGTTAAGAGCGTTGATGTATGGAGTCAAAGTCTATTGAGAAAATTTGAGATTTAAAAGCAAATAGTTAAGATTTAAATTTAAATTGACGAATAAAAATTAAAGTTAAAATTGAGAGTCTTAGAGAAAAGAAAAAATGTTTGTTGATGTCATATGTCACGAATTAAAAAATATAAGTAAAATTTATTAGTCATAAGTCACGAATTAAAAAATATAAGTAAAATTTATTAGTTATATATCACAAATTAAAAAATATAAGTAAAATTTATTAGTTATATATCACGAATTAAAAAATATAAGTAAAATTTATTCATTCAAAATCAAATTCAACTTATGTGAGTCATAGTTGTTAAAAATGTCAAAGGTGAGTAGAAAGTTATAATTAAGTTTTTTCAGTCCAAAGTTAAATATGTAGAGATTGTCATGTTTTGAAAATACATTAATGTAAGTTTGGTTGAAAGAATGGAGATGTCATTGTATTGATATTTATTTCCATTAGTTTGAGTCTATGTTAGAAATCGCTATATTTAACATTAAAAATTGTTTGCATTAACATTGGTTTTTAGATTAAAAAATATTATGATGATATAGAGAATATCAAGAAGATCTTAAGCATAAGACAATTTTAAATGGAAATTTTGACATAAATGATATAGATAAATAAGATGAAGAAGATGAAATATATGAATTCACTAGATCTCAAGCATAAGACAATTTCAAATGGAAATTTTGACATGGAAAATATCAAGAAGATCTCAAGCATAGACATGGAGAATATCAAGAAGATCTCAAGCATAAGACAATTCCAAATGGAAATTTTGACACAAATGATGTAGATAAATAAGATGAAGAAGATGAAATATATGAATTCACTAGATAGGAGATTATGATAGAGAAAAGTACAAGAAAACTAAAATAATAATGACTCTTGGAAATGAAAAAAAGAAGCAAGTGATAAGTATTGAAGAAAGAAAAAAAACAAGGACTTAGAAGATTGAAGATCAAAGAGAATGACACACTAAAATGAAAATGAAGAATGAGGAAAAAAATAAATGAATGAAGAAGGAATAAGAAGGTAAGAATAAATGAATACCATGTGTTTACATAATTTCAAGAAGATTAAGTATATATTCCAAAAAATATTAAAGTCCCCTTGATAGTGTTTTTTGGTGATAAAAAAAATGGTATGAGTCGTATGTTCGTATAAGGGCTAGATTAACCTCAAATGAAAAAATATATAATATTAAATGTACCTAAGACAAACCATGATGAATGTATTCAGTGATAAGGAAATTGTACTCTCATAACTTGATTGTTGATGGTTTGCAGTAAAAAAAAAGCAATTGTCATGAGAAATGAAAGCGACCTGATATAATCATCCACGATAGTCTAGAAATGACAAAGAAATACCATAATGTGGTTATGGGTAAGGGAAATAAAATTGAGGACGATGAATGATGAAGATGTGTGGGCAATAAAAGGTACATGTGTGAAGATTTGTTATTCAAGAATTGTAGATGAATCATGTATGAAAAAACTAAGTTTCTTAGAGAACTGATAGATATAGATGCTAACAATCCATGTATTCATGTGTATGTTAACTTTTAATATGGACTTCAATAAACATCATTTTTGTATTTTGCAGGTACATTGAAAAAAATGATGCATAATGAATAAGAAAAAAAATGTGTAGGATACAGAAGATGACGATAAAAGATCAAAGATGAAGATTGCAAAAGACAAAAAATAAAGACAAAGAGGATCAAAGGAAAAGGTCATAGAAGTGGAACATGAAAATGGGACCACTTCAAAAGACACTTGAAGAAATATCAATAAGTATTCATTAAGAGGACTATGAAGAATTAACACCTTGTAAATCATCAATAATGTCTTAATTATATGATGGCTTTATAATGGTGTAGATCAAGCATAGAAGTCTAAGNGGACCACTTCAAAAGACACTTGAAGAAATATCAATAAGTATTCATTAAGAGGACTATGAAGAATTAACACCTTGTAAATCATCAATAATGTCTTAATTATATGATGGCTTTATAATGGTGTAGATCAAGCATAGAAGTCTAAGGAAAAGTTAAAGATGAGGAAAAAATAAAAATGTCAGTTACCATTTTTTAATTAAAATTATAGAATTTAAAAACACAATTTCCAATGCAAAACCATAATTGTAAATAAACATCACTAGTTTATTATAAATAAACATATGATTGTTGTTGGAAGGCTGCAAAGATTCTCATTCATTCATAGATAATAGAATATTATTTCATGCTCCATGGTTGGTCTATCTTATACATGTGCCACCAATCTCTATGAATCGTTGTCAAATTGGCTCATGCTCATTCACCACATTCAACAACATTATCATATTTATGAAATAGCATTAAGCAATATGAAGTAGTGAATCATAACTGCTAAAAGAGTAGAGAGAAAGGCCATGCATGCATGGTGGATGATTTACAAAGAGCATGCATAATTACGTTAGATACTGGGTGAGACAGATCAACATCTAAAGGTTTAAACGCTTCAGCCCCTTTGCTATTAATCTTATCCGAACTTGAATATAAACATGATTCATTTCCTTATTGATAGAGGGCATGTAATTGTCAATGTTTTATAATAATTATAAAAATTGAAGCTTTAAAATAAACGAAGTTAAAACAATAATTTGAGCTCATGAAGTTCATTACCCTAGAAATTGCCATTCCAGGAAAATAAAATATCATAGTATGATAAAAAAACAAATATTTGATCTATAAGACTTATCTTTTGAATGCATTACATATTATTGTTACGAGATTGTACAAGTTAACATTGTTTTATCGCTTCCATTTAGGTATGGATAATGATCGACAATTAATAATCGTCCTGTATATCTCACACGGAGTATGTATCTGTGCAATGTATCAGAAATACCCAAAATCAAATTCTGTTGAAGGAATTAGGTTGCGACGGTCATAGAGCTATGGCTAGGAGCATAGTGGCTCCTTCAAATCATGGGAACAGCTACTTGGAATGGCACCTACCTTTATTGCTAAGCCATGGCTGTGTTTACAATATGGAAGAGCAGGTGGCTGGACGTAGAGCCTTTTATTAGTGATGTCAGATGAGAGGAGTTATAACATATAGCGATAAGTATTACGTATAACGTAATCTGCTATTGCAGATATATTGATCTATATTGCCTGAAAGAGAGAAGAGGTTTTAGGGTTTTCCCGTTGTCATAACAAAGTTGAAAAAAATGTTAAGCTTGATGTAACAAGCTTTCTCATTTTCGTATATTGTACATTTGCCAACATTTATGTGGTGCAGTCTTTTGTTTTGGAATCGCGAACTTAGCGGTTTGTTCTTATTATTCTCAAGAGGAAAATACATGACGAGAGTCTGCGTTAATTTTATTGGTGTCCATCATTAATATAGCTAGCCTTATCATGAATTTATTTGTCATTATAAATTAGCACATACCTGTATACGCAGCACAATAAGGTATCACGTGCAGTCCTGTCAATATTACACAGTACTTTTTCATATGATCGATAGGAAACGAAGCCAAATGGAGTAGGCTAACTCGAGAGCACGGATCAAAATTTAGATCTTCCCTTCAAAAGTCATATAGCAAGGGATTAAATTTATTTAGAGTGTAAATGAAAATTAAAATAAAAAATCATTTATTAAATTGAAGGGCAAAGTAAACTTTCTTAATATGTTATATTTTTCATTGTTTTTATGGATTGGAAAATTTCCTTAATATATTTTATTATTTATTATTTTGTTATTTTTATAAGTTTTTTTTTTATTAGTCCTTTTCCTCTATATCTTAACAATTAAAAAAAGAAAGTTAACAATTTTTCATGTGCCAAATTAATTCAAAGAAATAATTGTTATGTTTTTTCTACAATACAATTATATTTTTATGGAGCTATTAATGCATGCATGCATATTCTATTTATTGAATTCATAGAAATTGAGGATCAAATCCTGAATTCTCTAAGCCCCAACAACAAGCTTTGTGTTTTGGAAGTTGAAGATCAAGTTGTGAATTGTAAGTCAATTTTTTTTGTCAAAACAATCTTTCCAAGTTCAGAGTGTTTGTTTTATTGTAGGTTTTGTATGAGTTTCTTAGGACTTTGTACTATTTTATTTTAGACTTTCCTATTAATTATGAGTTTGGAAAATTATACTTACAACAATTTTTTGAATTCTCAAAGAATTCCAACTACATTTGTGTTGATCTAAATTGGTATAAATCAATTTAAATTGATTTAAATTTAAATTTTAAGATAAACTTCTTAAAAAAAATAAAATTTTACATTATCATTTTTTTTACTAAACTCGTTGTTTCTTTGGGAAACCTTCCGTCATTCCAGGTTCCAGGTGAGACTTGGGCAGTAGGAAGGGTAGGAAGGAGTAGTTTTGCCTAAGTAAAGCAAGAGGGAGAGGAGAGATACCAAGTCCCAGTAAAGCAAGAGGGAGAAGAGAGGAAGGGAAATGGCTATTATTATAATATGTTGTTTTTTTTTAATTAAAAAAAGGGAAAGTGACATGAGTGTTCATTGGTTTTAGTTATAAATTGTATTCAATGATATTGAGTTGTAGTGTGCTAAAATTTTTAATTATAAGAAATTTTGTTTTTTTTAGCATATTACTTCATTAAAAACTTTGAGTTGCCTATTGCCTTTTATAGAGAAGTTCGTCCATTTATACTCCTCATAAACAATGATAATGAGAATCTTTATTCTAATGATTATTTTAAGTTAATATTTATCTTAAAAGAGTCTTTTAAAACACAATTTTGAATAATTTCAAGATTATCAAATTTTTTCAATATTACTTGTACTTGTATATTTTTTAATTTTTTCAACTTTGTATATAATATTTTTGTATAATTTCTATGAAATTAAATTTAATAAAATAAAATTTGGGAAACAATTTAGAAACAATTTGATTATGTTATCATAGAATTTATTTAAAATGTTTCAATTATATGTTGAATTTGATTATGTTATCATAGAATTTATTTAAAATGTTTCAATTATATGTTGAATTTCAACTAGAGTAGTAAATAAAGATATCATGAAATTGGTTAAAATGTTATATTTAATTTAATTTAATAATTAATATGTTATGTTTGGAGAATGAATAGATTATAAAATAATTATTTTACGATAATTTATTTTCATCTATCAATTTAAAAAAATTATAATAAAGTTAACCCTTCATTTTGAAATATAACCTTTCCTTCCCAGAGGTCCTTTTACAAGTAGTTTTCTGGCGACCCTGTACCTGCTGTGCTGTGTTACTATCCCCAAACGCTGAGATTGCTCCTGATTTAGCTTACTCCTTTCGGACGGCTAAAACATCCAACCACCCCACCTAATCCAACGGAACGAAAGGACTACGATCTCCCTAATGGTAGTTTTCTGGCGACCCTGTTCCTGCTGTGCTGTGTTACTATCCCCAAACGCTGAGATTGCTCCTGATTTAGCTTACTCCTTTCAGACGGCTAAAACATCCAACCACCCCACCTAATCCAACGGAACGAAAGGACTACGGTCTCCCTAATGGATCACCTCCCAAGACGCACTCCCTTGCATTTCAATTTCAAATTTGAATTTTGAACCTCCCTGGCAATTTTGAATTTTAAAGGTCCCCCGCAACGCGCTCATGAATACCCCACAGACCAACCTTTCTACGGTTTGTTTCTTCATTTTTGAGATAGCCTGTACAACTACTGGCTCAAGACGGCACGAAATGAATGGATGCTTTTCCTAGACATAGGCACAAGAACAAATCACCACTCCGCCTTTCAGTGAATGCAATGGTAAGAGTTTTCTAGTTCGAGTTTTGTCAATTGTTTTTTATATTTCATTTCTTCTTTATTTTTTTGGTTTTTTGGTTTTTTGGTCATGTGCGCAGACGCTCTACGAATGGTAAAGCAAGTTATGGATGCTTCTCTCCCACGTCGAATTCTTGAGCAGCTTGTCCGCGAGCATGACATTGAACATGCAGTTGGTGAGAGAGAGCGCCATGGATCTCATCATTCACTCCTCAATATCGCTCCCCATTGCCTCTAGCATCTGCTTGCAAAGTGCGATGATCTGGGTGTGAGGGCGTCTTCTACAAGGGAGACACGATTTTTCCGAAGGAGAATGCGAATGGAACTGAACGAGGAATGAACGCTTAGCAAGAAGGGGCTAATTAGTTGGAGGGCACAATAATGAAGAAGAGGGGAAATCGAATTAATGGATAGAGGGGAGCGCTACGCCTTCCTACACAGAGATGGAGACGTTTGGACGGTTTGCTACGCTGAGCTAAATGGAGCTCTGCGTATCTCCTCCTCTTCTTGAAGATGGATGCCTTGTTTACTCTTCACGCTGCCAACAAACGAACTGAAGGCGACTTGGCTTACACGCTCAGCAGAACAAGACATGCGCACCAGTTCCTTTGGTGCGCATTCTCTCTCAGCACTCACCGAACAGGAAAACGAAAATGATCTCTCAATATTATCAGAGAAAACGAAAATCGAATTACACACAAGGAAATAGATAACTCAAGATTCAGCAAAACTTCATCAATTCTTTTAGAGGACGATGTCCCTTTTTAAACAGTCAAGGCAATCTCCAACAACGGTAATTGCCGCTTTATTCTTCTGCATTTCTTTGTGCATTCAGACTGGCCAGAGAATTTTTCTCCGACTCGCGAGATCAGATTACAATAGAGTTTTCTACTAGTTGGCCAAGGAAGGGGGACTTGGTGTCCCAATTCCTCCCTGTTTAGATCCGGAAGCGTTCCTGCTTCCGCCACCCACTCATGGAACTTTCACTGCACTACATCGACTGCCATCCACTTGTTCTGTCTCTGGAGATTGGCATTGTTTACTTTCACTGCACTACATCGACTGCCATCCACTTGTTCTGTCTCTGGAGATTGGCATTGTTTACTGATTAGGTATGAAACATGATAAATTGTGAACGCCACTATGGTCAACCTGTTGTTCTCAGTGTTGATGCGCTGATCCTGATGTAGTCAAAATGAGAGGCATCTTTGTGGGCACCTGAGATTGAAATCCAAGAAAGACCTCCAAACGTAAAAAGTATGTGGAAGAGGGTGCGACCCTGTTGTAAGGGTGCCACTTCTGCAAATCTGACATGAAGAGGTGGAATTCTTTGGCGTAGTGGTGGTGATTAAATTTGGGTGTGGACAAGGTTTCGGATTGGTCATACACTGGGTGACCGACCTGTTTATGCATCATTCCAAGAGAAAAATTAGAGGCAACCCAGGGTAAGGGATAGCGATATTTAATTGTGGCTTGGATGAGAGAATGGTATGTGGTAACTAGAGGACATTCAATAGTGTCTTGGACACTAATTGAGATAATGGAGCATTGGGTAATGATACATCATGAATGAGATCGTTGGATGGAGCAAGGGCTTGTGGGGGTGGGCTCCTTGAGGGAGGCTAAGAGACATTGCTAAATTTTGGGCGTAGAGGGAGTGTTGTTGGAGGTGTCTAATTAGTAGGTTCTCGGGTTGAACATGGCAGGCAAACACAAAGATACATTGGTGGTATTGGTAACATGGTGAGTGGCTGTGGTATTGGTGAAGTGATAGACGATGAAGTAAGTACATAGGTGGGCCCAGCATGTTTAAGGTGGTATTGATGCGTATTTGCATGATACACTGCTTGTCGGTCTTGTTGGTAAGGAAGACCGAGAAGGAGATCGACGTAATCTAATGGGGACACATCGCAGATCACAGTGTCACGAAAAAGACCAATGGCAAAAGTGACAACACAACATCGAGCAATAGTAATGCAAGGACTACCCTTCTGTACCCATCCAAGGTGATATGGATGGGGGTGTGTGGTGGTGGGGAGTTGCAGATGTTGGACTAAGTCTTGTGATATCAGATTATTTTTACTACCATTGTCCAGAATGAGAGTAGCGAGTTCATTTTTAATTTGGCAGTTGTGAGTGAATAGGGGAACGTTAGGGAAACCTAGTTCTGGCGTATTCATGAGAATGAGGGATGGGTAGACTGTGGTGGGTTTGGTGAGAGATATGACTTCTGGTTGCTCGGGAAACTCAGTAGGGGTGGCCTCTGCAAACAAGGTTTGATGGGGGTGGCTATTTTTAATGGCTCGATACTCAATAGAGTTGTGGGAGTTGGTCTTGTGAAAATTACACCAAACTGCATTGTTGGTCGTCAACGAGGAAGAAGGATAAGGTTGAGAATGAGAAGGAGGTGGGTTATCAGCCTGGGTTCAATATGACAGATATCGAATGTGAGGAGCCACCTTTCTTTCTATGGACAAGACTCGTAAGAAAGCCTTGTCCAGAGAAGCCTTGTCAAAAATATCTACCTCCCACCAGAGAGGTAACGTTAAACCAAAATTTAGCTTAATTATTAATACCTCGTCTGGTTCGCTGACATGTAGCCTTGTCCAGAGAAGCCTTGTCAAAAATATCTACCTCCCACCAGAGAGGTAACGTTAAACCAAAATTTAGCTTAATTATTAATACCTCGTCTGGTTCGCTGACATGTAGCTGGATGCGTAACTTGAAAAAGACATCGATGTATCCTTGAACTGACTCATTGGAAAGTTGACATAGTTGTAACCACTTGGCGAGCAAATTCAGAAGATATCCTGGAGGGTAGAAGCGTTCCCTCAATGCCTGACATAACATATCCCATGATGCAATGCGACCATTTTTTGGGAAAGATGATGTACTGAGCTCTATGATCAATTCCAAGATTTCTAATTGTGTGTCCCACCATGTTTGTGCGATTCCTTCTAGTTGAAGGCTGACTATTTGCGATTTGTGGCCTCTTCCATTTCAGGCGAGGTCATGAAGTAAGTGGAGAGGTTACGAATCCAGGAATCGACTGTCTCTCCATTCATTTGGCCGACGATCTTGGGTAACTGAAAACGGGTGTCCACCTGCATGGTCGTTGAAGGTCATCATTGTTGGAGTCAAATCAATTCTTGGAGAGCCAGTGCCAAGTCTTCAACTAGACTTGATGTGTTTACGCTGGATTCCTCAGTGAAGGCCTCTCGTCAAGGCAGCTTGGTCGACAGGCACTAAATAGACCCTGAGGAGGGTGTGAGAGGAACCCTGAGAAGGGTGAATGTGACACTTTGAGCAAGAGCATGAGGAGAGAGATGAATATCCAAAAAAAAATTAATTGAATCTAGTGGATGAAGTTTTGGTCCCAATGCCAGAAATTTCTCTGATACCAATTGATACGGGTGTGAGGGCGTCTTCTACAAGGGACACACAATTTTTATGAAGGAGAATGCTAATGTAACTGAACGAGGAATGAACGCTTAGCAAGAAGGGGCAAATTAGATGGAGGGCGCAATAATGAAGAAGAGGGAAAATCGAATTAATGGATAGAGGGAGGCGCTACGCCTTCCTATAGAGAGATAGATACGCCTGGATGGTTTGCTACACTGAGCTAAATGGAACCTTGTGTATCTCCTCCTCTTCTTAAAGATGGACGCCTCGTTTAATCCTTCATGCTGCCAACAAACGAACTGAAGGCGACTTGGATTACACGCTCATCAAAACAAGAGATGCGCACCAGTTCCTTTGGTGTGCATTCTCTCTCAGCGCTCACAGAAAACAAAAACGAAAATTATCTCTCAATAATCTTAGAGAAAACGAAAATCGAATTACACACAAGAAAATAGATAACATGAGATTCAACAAAATTTCATCAATTCTTTTAGAGGACGATGTCCCTTTTTAAACAATCAAGATGACCTCCCACAACGATAATTGACACTTTATTCTTCTGCATTTCTCTGAGAATTCAGACTGGCAAGAGAAATTTCCCGCAATGATTACTGACACAACTAACTATTGACTATTTTAAGCATCGCCATTAATTACTTAGACTAACGAATCCTCGTTTACAATTAAGAGATTGATTGACGCTAAATATCAGAAATTAATATGGTACATTCTTTTCGCACGCCTTGCTTCTCGGACTAGCCAGATCAGATTACAATAGAAATTTCTACTAGTTGGCCAAGGAAGGAGATGCCCTTCCTTGTGTCCCATGAGACCCCTCTAATTCTTTTTTCAGCACTTCTAAACATTGCAGCCGGATCTCGGCCGGTGCCTCGTACACACAGACATAGAGCAACATACAGAGGAACATGTAGTTGAACATCCCCTTGAAACGCTTCAAGCCTACCAGTATTACTTTGGAGTCCATGCGGGACTCGATCCAGACCGTGAGATTTTTTTGTAAGCCATAATGCAAGATGCCATCAATGAAGTTGAGGAAAAGACTATGCATAGTCTTATGATGGTGATCACCATGGAAAAGTTGCAACGATTCCTACATCCACAGGGAAATTGGAAACAAGAAATCTGTGAGTAATGAGAGTGAAATTTGGCCATAAGGAGTTGATTTTGGAAATTGGAAAGGGGAAATCTACGAATAACGAGAGAGTGAAATTCAACGATAAGGAGTTTCTTTTGGTGGAAAGGAGTAGTGATCCCTGTGAGCAGTGGAAAATCTTGAGATACATTTCATCGCTCTTCCATTGTGAGGGTAGTGGAAGATCGATGATCCAGTCCCAAACATCTGGGAATTCTATGGATGGATGATTAAAGTAGATGATCATTCCATGCTTATGGATATATTTGGAAAACTTCCATTGTTCTATTTCTATAGAAAAAATAGAACAAAATAGCGTGACGATTAAACCACGATAACCATAGAACTATGAACAAAGGCTCCGTGGACTATGGTTTGATACGTAAAGCAGATTCCTCCTTCGTGGACTATGGTTTGATGCTTAAAGAAGATTCCTCTTTCTGATATTATCCAAAACATATGATTGAGCTTTAGAATACAACCATTGATATGACCATCTTCTCTCCTCGTGCTTCCTAAGCTGTTTTAAGATCAACTAGAATAGTTAGGCGACCATTACAACATATCCACGCCTATGGTTCTTCACACATATATTCTAATTTGGCGTTTCACATTTAATGAGTTTGTAGATGAGGATTTATATTTTATTAACAAATTTATTTTTCATGAATAAGGACTTTTACATTTTCTCCTTTGATTTAATTGCAAGAGAATAACACTGGTTTCATTAACTATTAAGGAAAACATGCATATGGCAAATACGTCATAAAGATGTATATAAAATTATGCTCATCAAAACATGGATAGCAAGGCTGGGCTTAGTAAAAGGACAATAAGTTTTGGATTAATATTAAATTAAAAAATATAATTTAAAAATAGTTTTTGAATTTAATTTTTATTGCAACGAATTATTTTTTATATAGTAATATTGTATTATTTATAATTTCAAATCTAGAAGGGGGTAGGGTATGTATACCTTTGTAGATTTTATCAATCAAATTGTTGGATAGAAAAAGACCCTTATCCCACAAACAAGGGGTCTCATACACCAATTTGATCTCTTGACTTGAAGTGACCTTAAAAATAGATTATTATTAAATTTTATATAATTACTAATCATATTTATGCAATTATTTATATTACTACAAGTTTTATATAATTACTAATCATATTTATGCAATTGTTTATCATCAAATTATTTGAATTTTTGAAATTCAATTTTTATTAATATATTATTTTTTATATAATTAAAATAAAAAATAATATTTTATATTACTTTAAATTTTATATAAATATTAATTACTTATATAATTAAAATATATGATAATGGTTATATAATTTTAATCATTAAAATTTAAAAATTATATTAATCAAAATATTTAATCATATATTTATTAAATAAATTTTAAAAATTATATTAATGAGAATATTATATTTATTATTTGAGTTTTTGAAATTCAATTTTTATTAATGTATTATTTTCTTATATAATTAAAATATAAAATAGTATTTTATATTACTTTGAATTTTACATAAATATTAATTACTTATATATAATTGAAATATATTTATTAAATAAATTTTAAAAATTATATTAATGAGAATATTATATTTATTATTTGAGTTTTTGAAATTCAATTTTTATTAATGTATTATTTTCTTATATAATTAAAATATAAAATAGTATTTTATATTACTTTGAATTNTTTGAACATAGTATTGGAACATATATAATTATTATTAAAATAAGAAGTTTTGTAAAGAATGCAATCATTGCTTTAAAATATTTGATCATAACAAATTTATAACTTTTTGATAAATTAAAAATTTTGGCATTTTAAATATCAATATAATTTTGGATGTGTAATTAATTTTTTTTTTTAAATTAAGATAATTAAAAAAAAAATTCCACATTGATAATTAAAATTAAAAAATATTTTTGAAAATTAAACACTAAATCTTGATTGTTGGAACACCTTTGTCATACACCTTTCAATGTTGTGATAGAGAAAGTAATGATTGTTGAGTAGTAACAAGGAATAAATGTTGAGTAATAGTAGGGAATAAATGTTGAGTAGTGGGAGGTTTTACCTCCCAAACTTGCACTTAATCATAAAACCCCTAATCCACAAGGTGCAATCTGAGCAAAAACTACTTGGATGGTCACCGTTGCCACCTAAGTAACCTTTCCTCCAAATCTAAACAATAAGGCACAAGGTGATATAAGAGAGTAGCTTTACTAAAACAATGTACGATATAATTTATAAAAGTAGATGATGGTAAATTGCTAAGACTAGTGTCATTCTAAGGGTTATGGAGTCAAACAATACAAACAAGGAGAGCTTGACATCATATGGAAAATACATAGTCAAACCATTAAAGATGCATCATGACTAATCCAAGTAGATATTATTTTAGGTTATGAGAGTAAATGAGGGCCCTTATAATCCATGTAGATATTGTTTTAGGTTGAAAGTAAATGAGGGCCCTTATACAAGACTCACCATCAACACTAAGAATATGTAGATAATAGATAATGTGTAACAATAGTGAAATGAGGGCCCTTATAAAGGTATATATTATTTTAAGTCGAGAGTAAATGAGGGCCCTTACACAAGGCTCACCATCAACACTAAGAATATGTTGACAATAGATAATGTGCAACCATAGTGAAAAGAATTAGAAGAGAAAATAATTAGGAGAGAACACATTACTTTTTATTTAAATAAAATTCAAGTTTTTGTTCATATTACATTACCAAGGGTGGGAAGTTATCCATAGAAATAAATAATATTGCAAACAAGTTTTGTAAATAGGCCAATGGGCATGGGAATTTTGTAGAAGAATGTGGGATATTAGACTCTAAACCAAAACCTAACATGAAATATTTAGCCATTCAAGTGGATTAACTATAGGAGAAATAATTGGAGGGAAGAAAATAAATTGTACAAGTCTAAACATTCTACTCTTTGAACATTTTTAGCAACCATCACTGGAATTCACCTATGTAATTATTGTTGAAATTGCAAAATTTCATTGTTGGAATTACATTTTTGAATGCATAAATGGATTTAGTGCCTTGAAAAAATCATTATTGCACTTGACTTATGCAATCTCAACAACTGATATCTGCAATTCCAACAATTCCTCTAAATTTTTTGTTGGATTGTGAGAAAAAATGATTGGAAAATTATACTTGAATAAAGTTCAAAAAATACAATGTTATTTAACAAAGGTGCAACATAAGGCCATGGGAAACCTTGACATCCCTCTCTTGTGCACACGAGAAAACTTATTCTTTGAGGACTCTTGCTTGCGAGTGATCCAGATTATTATACTATTGGGCATTTGATTATGATTATGAGGCATTAGGGATGTGATTATATGTTATTTTGTTGTATTGACATAGACAAATGCTATTGACTGGGTTCTCTTAAGTGTGCTGGACTTTGGACCTCAAGGATGCAGAGGCATCGATGAAACCCTTGGACTCTGGATCGAGTCATGAAGTAGACTATTGGGGTTTGATTGTTTTGTTACATATGCTAATTAAAAATTTATTAATTAAAAAGAAAAAGGGAAAAAAGATAATTTTCTACACTTGCTAATTTGACTTTTAGATAAAATGGGAAAAGAAGGAAACTTAAAAATTAGAAAACTAAGGGAAAAGGGGGGAAACAAAAAGAAAAAGGGGAAACATAAGGAAAAATCAGAATGACTAACTTAGTAGGTGTAATGACCCTGCTTAAATAGATGTATAGGATTATTAATTATAATTAATTTAATAATCTAACTGTCCTAAAAATTTAGCTAAACAATAATTACTTTTTAAATAATATTAACTAATTAATTATTATTTATTACTTGTTCATGTTTGTCAAGGATTAATTAATTATTAATTGACTCATTAGCTAATTGAGTAAAGAATTAAAAGGGTTTAATAAGTTTAATTTGTTAAAGACTTACGTACACGGGAAGGGATAAGACATTGAACATAAAAGGATAAGATATTAATTATAAAGGGATAAGATATTAATTATAAGGGGATAAGGTAATAAATGTGTAGGTAAGGAAGTAAATGAAAAAAGGGCGGGGAAGGAGGATATGAGGGGAGGAGGTTTACGAAGGAGGGATCACCATTCTACGGGTAATTTTTTTGAGGTTTCTCTTGGATTGCATAGAGGAGAGTTTGAGTTCTGTAGTTGGGAAGGGTTAGTACAGGGGACACCGGTTTGCTGGGGGTTTTGGGCACGGGGGCCAGGATATCCATATGGTATCCTGGAGCTAGGTAGTTGTCCTAGTTGGCAGGGTGGTTACTCGATTTTGGGCAGAGTTGGTCCATGGATTCAAGCTGGGCAAGACAACAGCAGGAAGGTCAACAAGACAAATGGAAAATGGAGGGTTAGCATCAGACCCAGGTATTTTAAATTACGTATTTGTTTATTCTGTTATGAATTTTATTATTTGTTGATCAATTTATATGCATATGTGTTGAATTTATAAGAAATTACCGAATTTCATAAATCAAGTAGAAGTTACTGTTTTGTTTGATTAATTATTTGACGTTAAATTAATATGGCCACTACAAATGGTATCAGAGCTTCAGCTTGAAGCACTGGGGCCTTAAGGGCCAAGTTCCCAGCTCCAACTCCAGCTCCGCCTAACATGCAAACCAAATGCACTATTATTTTGATTATATATAAACAAATCTAAATATATATAAACAATACGAATTGAAAATGTAAAAACAAATTTACAAAGTAAAACA
Organism: Picea sitchensis; assembly: GCA_010110895.2. Taxonomy (NCBI): domain Eukaryota; kingdom Viridiplantae; phylum Streptophyta; class Pinopsida; order Pinales; family Pinaceae; genus Picea; species Picea sitchensis. Next base: position 41,609 of record SNQJ01S0007681.1, read on the forward strand.
AGTGAAATATGAATACAACTAGGGTTGTTACAAGAAATCTTCCAACATACTACAAAATAAAAGTTCCAGGTGGGCCTACATGTTGCCTGGTTAACATATGTTCTTCAATTTCCATGGGATAAGGCTACTACGCAATTCGTCTGGTGCATAAAGACTATTTTCTCATTTGAAGTCGTGGATTATTATTATATATATACAGATAAGGGAATCGACGAATATACTTGGTGCATAAGGCTCCAAGTAATATATGGTCTGGTGCATAAAGACTATTTTCTCATTTGGAGCCGTGATGATGTAATCTAGTAGCCTCCAGGCTGAAGCATGAGATGAAAGAAATGAAAGGGACTACGGGTTATAATTTTTGATTCCCACAACACAGAGTCATAAACTGCTTCCATAGTCTTTGGGATTGATAGAAAAATCCCATCTCCCTGGCATTTGCCATCTTGAAAACTATATCTCACTCCCTCATGCAACTATTCAAATTCATTTTCAAATTGAAATAGACATATAATACACAAAATTTAAATGATAAGCAAAAATAAATATAAAACTTCATGAAAGTTTTAGAAAGAAACCCGTCATAAAATTTACCTAATGAATAAGAATGAAAGTCAAGTTTATACCCTGCAACTCAGTCTAATTTCCCATAGGTGGAAGTAATTGTAGAAATTTAAAAATGGATTGTTGTCCAGGGAGAATTGAAGATTGAGATAGTTCAAAGCATTTCTTCATTAAATTCAAAGTAAGATTAGGAACTCGAGCTTTGTACATAGTTCTACAGGAGAAATGGAACTTGGTCTTATGAAATTAATCTATAAATTGGTTTATTTATAGATTACAAAGATTTTATAGATAGGCAAAGTACAATGCCTGTTTTTCAACCTGCAATCCAAATTTAGCGATCCAAAACAATTAATAAGAATGCGAGAAAAACCATAGGAATCCCATATAAACTATGCCAATAAACGAGTATAGAGGATGCCCAATAAATTCTTTGTAGTCCTTTGTATGAGCACTGGTTTCGAATTTATCAAAGAAAAACACTTTTCTATATGTAGAAAACAAAGGAACTGAAAAGTGGCATGTGCGCTTAAGTGCTCTATTCCTAAACCACCCTAATACCTAAATCACCATCCATATGCCAAATCCCACAATCTACACATGCCGAGCACAAGTCAACACATAAACCAACACAAGTCTAGCGCAAGCACAAAGCACAAAGCACAAAGGAACTGAAGTGGAAAGTGTCTGATGTAACTCCCGCCTTATCATAGAGGCTTAACAATAGTAATAACAGTGCTTAACTACAATAACATGACAATTAGGATTTAAGAAATTTTCCAAAAAACAAAGAACATTCACAGCATAACTGCTTAAATAAGCATGTTCACTGCGAAAGCTTAACGGCTGTAATTTAATCCATGTAGTTCTTCTTTCCCAAGATAGAGACATTTTCAGTATCTTATAGCAGAGGCTTAATAAGAGTAACTGCAATGCTTAGCCACGGAAATTTTCCAAAAGATAAAGAACATTCCCCGCAAAATTGCTTAAAATCGTATTTTTAGAGTAGAAACGGACTAACCACTGTAATTTAAACGACATTTTTATAAAATAGGGACTATTTTAAGTATCTTATTGCAGAGGCTTTATAGTAGTGATTAAAGAACGGAAAGAAAGACCTAGTGGACAAGAAGAAGGCCTTGACAGGAATATACTTTGTGTGTTCTTCAAGCTTGAATCCCGTTACGGACTCACGACTCACTTCAACGGCCAATTTATTTTCTCTCCCACCGAGTCGGTCCAATCAACCTGATCCGTGGCTGGGAACGAAGATGAGAATCTGACAGGGCCAGCCCGCAAGTTGGCACGGAAGGCACTGTAATTTCCCCAGCGCAGGGAATAGCATCTAGGGAACTCTTTGTCGCGGGCAAGAATCAAACCTGTGTTGCTGACAGTGGTGAAGAATTTAAAGCACTTAAGCCCTTTGGTCCCATGGCATGTGACTAGACAAGTGAGAGAGAAGGTGCCAAGGGTTGGCCTCAGTCCGGTTCTTGCATAGTAAGAAAGCGTGGCTTTCTGTTTGCAATGCTCGCCTTCTCCGCTGCATATGAAGAAATTAAACACAATAAATTAGAGACAAGAACAACAACATGGCGGAAAAGGCATAATAGCCAACACATAATTATTCACTCCAATGTTACATATTTATAGTACAATGGGTGATGCCACCTCATAGAGATATTTGCTCTAGATCCTAAAATCATGCATGATGACTAGGCTAGGCAATCTTAAC
>SNQJ01S0007681.1:74623-170711 GCA_010110895.2 Picea sitchensis
TATATTTGGTCACGATAACTCAATGGTACGAGTTATCATAACATGATTTAATTAGGGTTTTTAATATATTTGTTTTATTACTCTCATTTTTGGTTGATGATCAAGACCTTTCACATCGTTTTATTTTTCCTAGACTTAGTTAGGATTTTTTTTATAAGTAATTGCACATGCGGTGTTCACACAAGCGTTGAAATTATTTTGGTATTCATTCTATACATACATGGTGATTTAAATATGTTATTAAATTTATTCTTGGATATTAAACTAATGATGCGCCCTTTTGATGTTGTGAGGGGTACCCATCAGTTACCCGACAACCCTGAACACTCAGGTGTGGTTCAACGGTGACAGAAGGAGATACATAGGCACTCTACTCATCCATGGTAAGTTTATCTCTATTTGTGTATGTAACTTTTGTTTGATTAAATAACTCGTGCAACTTGCTAACATGTTTGTTGTTCATTCTGTAGGTGACAAGGCGATAGTTACTATGGAGCTTCAAAAATACCCTTGTACATAAAGGTATTCGTGTTTCAATACTTATTTAGGTTTACAATATGATATCACAAAATTTGATTGTTCTGCTCGTACATTTTGTCGAACTAGTCGACCAAATACTTTTGTATGCAATTATTCTTGAAAGTCATGTGGCTTCAGACTGCTTTCTATGCATTTTGACAATTTTGTAACCATATGTAATCTATTTACGACTCATTTGTGAAATTATACATTCGTTATTTATATCTCTTAGTATACACAGTCGTTAGTAGTATTTTGTTAAACTTTGTTTAAAATGTAATGGATTCCCTTTCGATCCTACACAGTCATTACTTTAAACTTCTATTTAATTTTTGTAACTTGATAAACTTGATTTGATTCGAAATGATTCCATTTTTTTTAATATGCACAATGTACTCTGTCTAGATTTGCAACAAATTCTCTTTTGAATACAATTTTTGTTTCGTAACTAGGTTTTACATATGGGTTTTATGGAATTGCTACTTGTGAAACGATTATGTTCGTATAATATAGAATCAAAATAATCTATTTTTTTCTCTTCATAGTTTCTCTGCATGAAATATTATGTTATGCATCTATATTCTCATAAAAAACACTAAATATAATATTGTTACAAGTTGTTTAGGCTTTATAACCAATGATTTTGGTCACAGTAACAAACGATAAAACAAAATAAACATTCAAATAAACATATTTATAACAAAAGAAGTAAAACATGGAACTTGGGGAAAACACACGTTGAAGACTCTGTTCCTCCCAACCATAGATGAGAGTCTTTGTCAACCTCTGTCACCCCCGAGCTAAGGTTATAATCCAAAGGGCTACATACGTGGCCTCTTGTAGAATTTTGATTTCTATCTTGTTGTGTAAAGGAAATCACTATGTCAAATTAGTTCAGTACATAACATTCCTGAGCTATTAGTTCACATCCTAGGAATGGCATCCCATTCCCTTGTCATGAATTATTTTATTTTTCCTAGTACTTGTGACACTTTTCTTGAGCCTCCTGCTCACTGACCACTTGTCATATTCAATTCTACACATGTTCACAGATTCTCCTATAAATCTGGAATGTGTCTTTTTTTGAAGTTGAGTTAACTCCACATCTTTTCTCAGTTTGTTTCCACTTGGCCAACCCCTTTGGATTCCTAACTCCCTCTTTAACAATTGCTTCAAAGTGTGCCCCACCTTCCACATGTGTTTATTTTCATAAAATAATAAGGTTTTAGAATTCAATTTTGGTGAATTGATCAATTTGTATTTTTAGAAAAATAATTAAAATTCTATAATAAAATCAATAATATAAATAATAAGTAAAAATAAAAGTTGTGGGGTATCACATACACCCCCCCTTAGAACTTATCATTGTACTTGGTGATAACTATTTTCCATCAATACCATTCTGGAACAGAAAGGAATATGTTTCCTGCATATTACTTCCTATTTCCCAAGTAGCCTCTTCTGGATTGAGGTGCTTCCATTGCAACTTTACCTATCCTATGGCTCGATAACGAAGTGTAAGTTCCCTCTTGTCGAGAATATGATCCATCTCTACTTGGGCCAAGGATGCCACCTAGGCGAACGCCCACCTGGGGCACACACTTCAGCCAACTAGGCTCGACCCACTTCACATTTTTGATGCCATTTAAAAATTCATATGTAATAAATGGTTCCTTGGGTATATAAGGTGAATCGATACTAAAATAAAACATTCTTCTCTTTCCATGAAGAAATTGTCTCACATGGATTTTGTTGTCTGAGTTTACTTTTACGTTTTTGCTGCATTTTCGTTTTCGGGGCGTTTTTAGGGTTAGCCAGTGAACCTTTCTTCATGGCTGCTCCATTTGACACACTTCCATGCCTTAAAGAAATCTTAAGTCATTAGATGACCAATCTCTCAGGGGGAAATCCATTTTCTGCAATTTTTCTGAAGAAAAACAAGAGGGTGCACCAACCCGTTGTTTTGCGCCCACAGTTGGTTTTCTCATTGTGAGGATGAAGCAAGTGCACCCTCCTCTATGGCTGCACTGTGTTTCTCCTTTTTGATCCTCGAGAACCGCACTGAGATGGCCTCCTTCTCTTGGCTATGCTGAGGTCATTCTGGCATTGGATCTCCATCGTTGGTCTACCCACACTAATGATGCGCCCATGTTGAGTTTTTGGTCAACTGTCGAAAAATGGCTTGTTTGGTAACCTTATCCTTTAGATATCCTTCCTTGGCAGATCACTACTGGGAAATATCCCACAGGATCCACCTATATCATTTTCCAATCAACAACGTGAGTAAGGTCATGTATATATTTCTTCAGTAATGAAATGTGAAACACATCATGTACTTTTACCGTAGCTGGAAGTGCAAGTTAATAAGATACATGTCCTATTCAAGCAAGCATCTCGAATGGGACACAATATCTAGATGTTAACTTAGTATACCTTCCCATCCGTAAATAACTCCTTTTAGGTTTAACTCTAATATACACATGATCTCCAATATTGAACCCTCTTGGAGTCCTTTTTGCATTAACATAACTTTTTCGCCTGTCCTGAGCTACTTTTAGGTTTTACTGTACCTGTTTCACTGTTAGTTCCATGTATTTTAACATATATGGTCCTATCATCAATCTATTAACATGATTACTCCATGAAACAAGCGTATTACATTTTTTCCCCTATAAAATTTCAAAAGGACTAAGTTTTGTTGAAGCTTGATAATGATTATTATAAGCAAACTAAACTAAGTACAAATATTCTTCCCATTTACAAAGTCTATCCATAACATACATTCTAATCATGTCTTTTAGAATCTATTTAGTTCTTTTAGTTTTTACATCCATTTGTGGATGATAAGCAATACTAAAATTCAATTGGGTATCTAACTCTTTAAATAAATCCTTCCAAAAAGTTCCAGTAAACTTAACATCTCTATTAGATATTATAACTTTATGGATTCCATGTAACCTAAATATTTATGTCATGAATATTTATGCTATATTAATAGCCTTGTAGGTTGATTTCATAGGTATAAAGTGTGCTACTTTACTTAATTTATCAACCACAATCATAATTGAGTCATTTTTTTTACTACTTCTATGCAATCCGGTAATAAAATCTATACTTATCACTTCCCATTTCGATTCCGAAATGGGTAAAGACTGTAATGGTCTAGCTAGATGTTGGTGTTCAACCTTAACTTGTTGACACTCTAAACATCCCGCTAGATATTCAATTGTTTCTCCTTTCATATTTGGCCAATAGAATTTATTTCTCAGCATAGTAATTAATTTCTGGTAACTTGTGTGTCGAGAATATGGTTTATTATCCTGTTCATATAGAATTAACAACTTAATTTCAGTAGATTTTCGTCCATATAATCTGTTTTTTTATACATTAACAATCCAGTCTTTGAGAATCTAAAATATGATTCTTTTATTCCCGTTGAATTATCAACAATATTTAACTTAATATTTTGATATTCTGGGTCATTTTCAACGGCTAACCTTACCATTTCTTCTAAATATGTTTCGTAGTTACTTCTATTAATTGTATAGATTAAGTTTGCATGTCTACTTAATGCATCCGCCACTTTATTTTCTTTTCCCTTCATGTGTTTTATCTCAAAATCATACTCGCTTAAGAAGGCTAACCACCTTGCTTGGTGAGAATTTAAATTTTGTTTATCAAACATATATTTTAGAGCGATGTTATCTGTCAACAATAAAAAATTTTGGCCTACCAGATAATGCCACGACATATTTAATGCATGTATTATTGCATCCAATTTCCAGTCACGTGTTATGCAATTTTCTTCATGTTTCTTTAATTTCCAAGTTTCATAAGATATTACATGGTTTTCTTTCATTAACACTCCTCCAAGCCCTTCATTCCATGCATCCGTACATGCTAAAAAGTATTTATCTAGGTTTGTCAATTTTAATATAGGAGCTGTAGTTAAGAGTTGTTTTAATTTGTTAAAAAATTCTTGACATTTATCAGACCATATGAACTTAGTTCCTTTCTTTTGCAATGATGTTATAGGATATGCAATCTTAGAAAACCCTTATATAAACTTTCGGTAATACCCGGTTATACCCATAAAGGATTTTATGTCGAAAACATCCTTAGGTTCATGCCAATTCATTATAGCCTTTATTTTTTTCGGGTCAAATGCTATACCTTCTTTGGAAATTGCATGTCCTAGATACTGAATTTGGTCTTTATAAAACCCACACTTACTTATTTTTGCATATAATTTATGTTCTCTTAGTATCTGTAATACTATTCTTAAATGTTGTTCATGCTCCTTTTCATCCTTTGAATATATGAGTATATCATCTATAAATACGATCACACATTTATCTAAACATTTACTCAAAATATTGTTCATCAAGCACATGAATGAGGCTGGGGAATTAGTCAACCCAAAAGGTATTACGACAAATTCGTAATGTCCATACCTTGTTCTAAATGCTATTTTATAAATATCTTCATCCTTTATCCTAACTTGATGATAACCAAAATGTAAATCAATCTTAGAGAAGATTGTATCTCTCCGTACTTAATCAAACAGATCATCGATATGAGGTAATGGATATCTATTTTTAATATCCATTTTATTAAGTTGTCTATAATCAATATAGAGACGTAATGTCCCATCTTTCTTTCTATCAAAAAGTATTGGTGCTCCCCATGGAGACACACTTGGTCAGATATATTATTTATCTATCAATTCTTGCAATTGACCTTTTAGTTCATTTAAATCTAGGATATTCATCCTATAATGATACTTTGAAGCGGGCACTTCTCCAGGTATCAGGTCTATGGAGAAATCTATTTCTCTCTTAGGAGGCAGTTCAAGAATATTCTGGAATACATCCTGAAATTCCTGCAATACTGGAAAGTTATCTAACTCATTATTACTTTCCTCTTTTTCATTATAATTTATGTGTACAACAATTAGTTTACACCGTTTTCGAATGCATCTTTTAACTTGTAAGGCTATTATTTCTCTAATACTAATAAGTTTTGATACTCCTTTAATGTTTATAATGTTACCCTTCTCATCTACACATGGAAATGTTTTATTGTAACAATCTAATACCACTTTAAAATTTTCGATCCAATCCATACCGATTAGCACATCATACGATCCTAAAGGTAATATTTTCAAGTCTGTCTGTTTTCTTAATTCATTCATGCCAAGTTTGCAGTTTTTAACAACATATGTAATTCTCCTTTAAATTTAGTTCCTATAGCTAATTGTACTAACCAAGACTTTTCAAACTTTTCCTTATTTAACTTACAAATTTCTACATCTCTTGGTGAAATATAACTTAAACTAGCACGTGGATCAATTAAAACAATAACTTGTTGGTTATGTATCATACCTTCAATTTCTACCATTGAAGTTTGACGATCTTCCTACCGATTTTCCAAGGCTGTGCTGATTTTCGGTATATACCTTGCCAGCTCATCAACTATAGTTTCTTCCTGTACTATTTGGATATTGTTATTTTCCTTCTTCCTGAGAGGAAAATATTTATAGTAATGTGGACCACTACATTCCCAAAATTTTACTGTCTCTTTTTGGATAGTTTCTTTATTGAAGAAGGTTGGAGGTTTGACACCCTTATTTTCATGCTGATTGAAAGGATTAATTTTTCTGAACTTATTACCTCGAAATATTTTATCAACATTTCTATTTGAATAAGATACCCCTTTCTTCTTAGGGTCAAACCTCTCAATATTTTTCCCATTCCAATTCTTAGAATTCTCATTTCTATTTTTATACTGCTCAAAATATAGTTTATCTTTCCTCATGGTTTATTCCAATGTTTTTGGGTTATCAAACTCAATTCAATCTTTATAAGAACAAGGTAAGAAACTCAAAAATTGTCTAATCTTTGTTTTTTCATCCACAATTCCAAGCACATAACGAAAAAAAATCAGAAAATTACTACGCAAATATTTCATGGTAAGATTTCACAGTTTCAGTTTATAGAAATCCTTGGCTTTACCCTCATAATACTCTTCAGACAGGTATTGTTTCTTAAAATATCTCTTAAACATTTTCTAGGTGATTTTCCTTTTCTTAATGCTTTTTACTCTTTTTATATCCCGCTACCATATGTTTTCTTTTTCTGTCATATTGTAGATATCCACTTGTTCTTTAAGCTCACTTGAGTAATTGTATATTTGAAAATATTTCTGCATACCAGAGAGCCATGCCTCTGCTTCCTCACTAGTGTCCACTTCTCCATTAAAGGTTGGTGGTTTAATATTCTTAAATTCTCCTAGGTTTCTTTTTGGTTCTTTGTTTGGGACCAGAAATACTTTCAGTAGACATTTCAGTATATTTCGTATCCTTGTATACTGACTCTGTCTCAGATTTTGGGTATTCCAATTTTCTTTCTTTCTTCTTCAGTTGAGCTATCTTGGAGTTGCTAGAATTATTATCTTTATTTTTATTAGTATTTTGATTGCACAATTTTTCTATCAGAATTGCATTTAGTTCCTCTTGAGTCTTTAGAATTCTTTCATTATGATGCTGGAGCATCATTCCACCTTAGCATATGCGCTAGCACACCAATGCGCAGGTGCGCAATGGAGAAAGGGAGAGGCACCGACCCTCCCATTTTTCAAATTTAAAATAATCCTATACGGATTATCATGTTGTAAGGATGATAAATGCCATACCACGCCTTTGTATAGGCAGTGGATAGGGTTGCCTTAAATGGTTACCTATAGCGGGTCCAGATCGTAGTCAGGTCTGGACATCCATTTATGTAATGTAGCCATAGAAGTATGGTGCCATATCTGGGATACAGATGGCACTAAGGCGATGAAGAGGATAAGCTTGTGGAGCCCTGTTTTGTAATTAAGAGAGAGATCTCAGGTAGAGAGAGTCTTAGGAGACTTAGGAGGTATTAGAAGTTCTGAGAGAGAGCTTGTGGGAACTGGGACTTTGTTACAATCCAATTTTTGTAAAAATATGTATAGACACACAAAGATAATAGAAAAGCAATTTTTCCTACATATTATTGTCCATGTGTTTATGTATTTCATGAATGAATGCTATAGATGTATGATAGGTTTTCATTTATAGTAGGAAGGTAGATTTCTTTTATCTTTGTTGATTTTTGTTATATCATTCTTGGTTCTTTAGGCTGTGCAAGGAGTGCACAACAGAACATTGGAAGTTATGTAGCCAGTGCAAGGAGTGCGCATCTGAATCTCTTTTTTGAGTTCATAGGAGAACGTGCCAGGACGACACACCAGGATAGTTTGCAGACTCAAAAGGATCTTCAAGGTTGCTGAACACCTTGGAGGTAATATTGTGCAGAGAAGGCATAGAGAGACAAAACTACTTAAGGTTCTGTAGATCTCTGCCAAGTGGGTATCGAGGAAGTGCAATGAGTGGACGAGAAGAACTCTATTTCGAGTTCAGAGATAAGACAAGTGTCTGAGGAAGACACTTACAGAGTTGCTGAAATACTCTGGATGAAGACCTATGCAAGGAGTGCACCAGGCCAACACTTGGATGAAGTGTTGAAAGATAGCCATCTGAAGGCTAGTCAAAGCACAAGGAATGTGTAGAGGAGTGAACTGTTTCAATTTCGAAAGATCAGAAGAGATATTGTTTCCAGAAAATAGGCGAGACCTAAAGTCACAAGGCTCACAGAGGAATAAAAGGTCGAATCCTTTGAAACATTGAAAAATATTCCAAATCAAGAAGAAATCCAAAGCTCGGGAGGAGGAGCATAGTAGTCGTCAGATCAGTTGCAGGGGAGAAGATCTGGACCATTGAATCTCACATCCATACACATAGGAGAGCATGCAAAAGAAACATATTTGAGCCGTTGAACCTGGAAGCGTGTGGACCAACAATTGTTGGATCCGGAGGAAGTGCACGAGGTTTAGCACTTTAGAGTGCATAGGAGGAGAGCCGACTTGTGAAGTTGCAAAGTTCCAAAATCATTAGGACTGTCCATCATCAGAGGATAGGTGGAAACAAATCAATATTTCACTGACTTGTGACTGGAAGGAGTCAAAGGTCGAGTTGTGAGAACTCGTGAAATCCGAAATAGTGATTTGATCTGAGTTGTTAGATCCAGAGGAGCACGAACCATCGGATTTGGGGCACTTCGAAATATCGATATTTTGGGAGTCAAGAATGTGAAGGAGGTCATGACTTAGAGGACGCAAGTCGTGAAATCCAGACATCATCAGAACCGTCCATTGGGAGGGACACATGGCGAGAGATCAACATTTTGTTGACTCGCAGGAGGGAAAAGTCAAAGTGGGAAATCATGAGAACTCGTGAAATGTGAATTCATGATTAGATCACAACCATTGATCAAGGATAGATCTGGATCATTGATTGTCCAGGAAGAATTTTGATATTTCGGGGATCGAGAGAATAGAGGTGAACAATCTTTAGACCTTGCGATACGCGAAATCCTGATGAGATTTGAGCCGTCAGATCATAGGGGAATCGGGATTGTTGGATTGGGAGCTTTGAAATATCGACATTTTCGGAGTCAGGAGACCAGAGGTGAATCACATCGGGTATTCCTGATACATGAAATCTCAACGCGCTTGAGAGGTGGGCCCCGGGTCATGGTGAATGGTCACATGGACGGAGGCCAAGGGAAGAGCTAAGGAACGTTAAGATCTTTTCAGAGTTTTGAGAGTTGGGGAGTCAGGGTTGGCTCACTTGCAAAGTCCCGACACGTGAAATCATGACGCACCTTTTGTGTAGGTGTGCAGTCACACTCCGTGGTCGTGTGGAGGTGAGGCTCATGCTTGGTGCTTAGTTGCACAGGTGGAGTTTCATAAAGGACCTGTGGATTTGTTCGTGGGATTCCAGTAGGGAATCAAAGAGATTCTTCAGATCGATAGACTGAAGAACGATCCTTGACCGGGAGGTCAGCGGACCCTGCCGAGGCAGAGGTAGGGGGTCTGCATCAAGTGGTATTAGAGCCACTTTCTATCTGTAGACAACAGGAAGAGGGAGGAAGAGAGAGCAAAAGATACTCTGATACACACCATCAAGTGGTATTAGAGCATAGATTGTTTATTTTTATAGCGAAGAGTAGAGAAAGGATATAATCTGATACACACCATCAAGTGGTATCAGAGCTTAGTTTTTATTTACAGACAACAGACGAATGAGATACGGTGAAAGGAGATGACCTGATAACATCAGGTGGTATCACAAGGAGGAGTTTTCTTGTAGACAATAGGTGAAGGGAGCATATTATTGATGCTCTGTGAGATGTTGTTGCATGGATGCAACAACAAAAGAATTAAACATCCAGGTGAGCTGTGGGAGAATATGGAGATTCTCTCGGGTGTAGAGAAATCCGTAGGCTTGCCAGGAGGGCAGGTAGAAGGTTGAAATGGCCACTTAAAGCCATGAGCATGGTCAAAGAGAAGGCCACAAGAAGAAATGAAATCTAGAGATGGGTCTAGAACTCGCTGAGATAAGAGCAAGAATGGAACAACTAACATTGAATATGAAACAGGAGGCAAAGGTATGTTGGAGGTACGAATGGCCTCTGAACAAGAAAGACAAATGGCCTGTTCAAAAGTTGTTGGCCAAGAAACAACAACAAGAGTTGAGGAAGTGGCTGAGGTGTGGTGAAAACCTCAGTGACACAGAGCTGGTTTACATTTGTGAGCCAAAAATTGGAGAAACCCTCAGTGATGAGGAAGAGCGACCAGATGAAGATCTCATAAACTGCTAGGAGGGTAGAGATGAATTTTCAAATTGCAAGGTGGGCAATGATATGAGATCAAGTGAGGATCTCTTATACTGTCAGGAGGACAACAATGGAAATTCATATTGCCAGGTGGGAAATGATATGAGATTAGGAGAGGATCTCATAAACTTCTAAGTGGGAAGAAATGTACTTTTGAGTTGCCAGGTGGGCAATGGAAAGAGACCAGGTGGAGGTCTCGAATACTACTAGAGGAGTAGTGCTGAAAGTTCATATTTCCAAGTGGGAAATGGGATGGGTTCGGTTGATCTCATAGACTGCCAGGTGGGAAGCAAAAAATTCCCAAATTTCCATGTGGGTAGGGAGAAGGAGATGAGATTGTCTGAAAGTATCGGGAGCTTAGAAGTGAGTTTATGTCAGGGAGGAGTGCTGATAGGTGGAGACTCATATGGATTTGCAGACCATGTGAATGAATATGATTAGAATATGAATACTTCCATCACAAAGGAGGAGGATGAGAGGAGCATTCTGATCATTGGGGGAATTCAGATATTCCTACCAGATAGCCCAGTTGAGGCTAGAGCATGTGTTGCAGATGCAATAGTAGAAGAAATACAACTAGAAAACACTGTCAAAGAGAAAGAAATGGAGCAGACACTGATGTCTACCCCAACATAAGGAGAAGGGCATGTAACCGAATTGCTCAAAAATTTCAGTCAGGAGGCTGAACAGGGGATGACTGCAGCACTAAAGCCTGCAAAAGAAGGGGAAGTAGACAACATGGACTTTGCTGATCTATATGAATAACTGGAAGCCCTAGAGAGAAGGGTTATAGTGAAATTATTTCACATCCAACAGGTCAAGTTGGAGACATATAGAGGAGCATACCATCCTGGGGAGAAGCTGGAAGAAGTTGGGGATATACCAACAAAGGAGTTGACAGAAGGAAATTTGTCAGAGGAGGAAGCTAAGCAGCCGCTCAATGATGAAACTACATAATTGAAGTCTACAGCAGGATGGCTAGTTAATGCCACAGAAGAAGAAAATGGCATGGGGTACTGAGTTGATCTACCCATTGACAAGAAGGAAGTGTGACAGAGAAAACTGCAAAAGCAGAGCCAACCAATTGAGCAACTGGACGAGATGATCAAAGAAATCTGAAGGCTGATGTTGAGGTCAACAACATAATCTATCAGAAGAAGGCAGTTGAATAGAGGAGGACCTGCAGGAGCAGCAAAGAAGAAAAAACAACATAGCTGGAGAGGAGCAAGAGGACAACTCCAAGGGAAAGTTTGGGATCCAGGAGGATTTCAACACTGGAGAAGAGGATCTCATGAGCAGGAGCTCATGTTTTTTTCCAGCATGGGAGTAATATATATATTATATGGAGTAATACTATATGGCATTTTAGTATTGTTTTTAAGGTAACTCATATATATAAACAAAATTCATATATTATGTAGGTTACATTGCATATTAATTAGTGTATTTTGAAACAAGTTTGTATGCCATCCATATGTATAACACTTTTCCTTCAACAAGATGGGTCAGAATTACAAGATTTATTAGGGGGATTTACGAGGTTTAAACTCATGTTATGGTATTGATCCTAAATTAAAAAAAGTTTCCAAATTTTCCTTGTTAAGCAATGCATCTTGTAGAGCATTTATCATGCAACGGTCATGCATGTGCCACATGTGATGCTATAATATCAAGGAGGTTTAATCAACATCTATCCTAAAATTTGTATACATGTTGGTTTGTTATTCCTACATGCATTAGAGTTTCTTGTTGAATCCTTTAGCCATTTGACCTCTCCCGCATTTAGCTCATTTCACATTCTTCACTTCTGTTTCCTCAACTCTCTGTTAGTCCTAAGAGGTTTTGAGAGGTTTTCCATTTTTCGAGTTACAATGTGAAGGTCTGATTACCCCATTCCCATTTTTCATTTTCTGTGGAATTTATTAGGTAAAAGCTAAGGGCGTTCATAGATTCCCCAATCTTGTCATTGGTCCTTTCAAATGATTTCAGGATTGATGCCTTTAACTGGTAAGAACCTCCCTTACTCATTCGGGTTTCATGTAACTAGTGTTGGTATATTAATTAACTTGGTAATGATTCATGAGCATTTTTCTTCAAGATATTAGTTTGTAGTTGGAGTCGAACCTTATTACATCTGCTATATCTCTTATCGAACTTCTTGTTTCTCTCTCTCTCTCTCTCTCTCTCTCTCTCTCTCTCTCTCTCTCTCTATATATATATATATATATATATATATATACTCCTATCCCCATAAATGTAGTGGCTAGATTTTATATTCGGTCGTGGTAGTCTTACTTTCGGATAAACCTTTGGTTCAAGGAGTTTTTACTTAAACCTTGGGGACTTACCGTGTGAAGTAGTGGCTTTAGATTTTATATTCGGTTGTGGTAGTCTTACTTCCGGATAAACCTTTGGTTCAAGGAGTTTTTACTTAAACCTTGGGGACTTACCGTGTGAACCCAACAATCTTATGAACTCAATAGTCCGGGTTATTATAACAATATTTAATGTAGGGTTTTTAATATATATTTTTTATTACTCTCATTTCTGGTTGATGATAAAGAGATTTTATATTGTTTCATTCATCCTAGACTTAGTTAGGATTTATGTTATAAATAATTGCATAGGCAGTGTTCGCACACACACATAAATTGTTTTGGTATTCCTTCTGTACATATGTCATGATTTACATCTGTTATTAAATTTATTCTTGGATATTAAACTAATGATGGGCCCTTTTGATGTTGTGAGGGGTACCCATGAGTTACTCGACAACCTTGAACACTCAGGTGTGTTTCAACAACAACTGAAGGAGATACATAGGCACTTTTCTCATCCATGGTAAGTTTATCTCTATTTGTGTATGTAAATTTCATTTGATTAAATAACTCATGCATCTTGATAACTTGTTTATTGTTCATTATGTAGGTTCCAAGGAATTGGTTACCATGGAGCTTCATAAATACTCTTGTACAAAAAGGTATTCGGGTTTCAATAATTATTTAGGTTTAAAATATGATATCACAAAATGTGATTGTTCTATTCCTACATTCTGTCGAACTAATACTTTTGTATGTAATTATTCCTGAAAGTCCTATGGATTCGGACTATTGCCTATGCATTTTGATAGTTTTGTAACCATATGTATTTGGTTTACGACTCATTCATGAAATTATACAGTCATTATTTATATCTCTTAGTATACACAGTCATTACTAGTATTTTTTTAAACTCTGTTTAAAATGTAATGGATTCCCTTTCGATCCTACATATTCATTACTTAAAAATTTTCTTAATTTTTTTAACGATTCCTTGTTGAATATATAGTTAATACTCATATCTTTCTAAACTTGGTTCAATTTGAAATTATTCTTTTTTTTTTTTTAAATATACACAGTGTACTTTGTCTATATTTGTAACAAATTCCCTTTCAAATACAATTTATGTTTAGTAACTAGGTTTTACTTATGAGTTTTATGGAATTTCTACTTGTGAAACAATTATGTTCATAGGATCTAGAATCAAAATAATATATTGTTTTCCTTTCACAGTTTATCTGCATGCAATATTATGTTATGCATCTATCTTCTCATAAAAAATACTTAATCTAATACTATTACAATTTATTTAGGCTGTATAACCAATTATTTTGGTCACAGTAACAAACGACAAAACACAATGAACATTCAGATAAACATATTCGTAACAAAAGAAGTAAAACCTGGAACTTGGGGAAAACACATGTTGAAGACTATGTTCCTCCCAACTGTATATGAGAGTCTATGTAACTCTTGAGTTGAGTTCAAAATCCAAGGGGTTGCCTACACGACCTCTTGTAGAATTCTGAGTTCTAGCTTGCTATGTGTAAAGGAAATCACTGTGTCAAATTAGTTCAGTACATAGCGTTCCCAAGCTATTAGTTCACATCCTAGGAATGACGTCCCATTCCCTTGTCATGAATTGTTTTATTTTTCCTAGGAATTATGACATTTGTCTTGAGCCTCCTTCTCACTAACTATGTGTCAGATTCAATTCTACACATGTTCACAAATTCTCCTATAAATCTGGAATGTTTCTTTTTTTGAAGTTTAGTTAACTCCACAACTTTTCTCATTCTATTGCCACTTGGACAACACCTTTGGATTCCTAACTCCCTCTTTAACAATTGCTTCAACTTGTGCCCCTTTTTCCACATGTGTTTATTTTTGTCTTTTCAGAAAAATAATTAAAATTCTAAAATAAAAACAATAATAGAAATAATAATTAAAAATCCAAGTTGCGAGGTATCACACATATCCTAAAGTGGATTTTATTTTGTCCAAGTCACCTGCAAAATATGAATCGACATAACTAGAGACTAAATCACTACAACCATTATAGGTGATACAAAAATTACTTGTTCTCCTAAGATACCGAAGCACCCATTTCACTACTTTCCAATGTTATTTACCTAGATTTTCCATGTAGCTACTGACAACACCAACTGCATGTGAAATATATGGCCTAGTAATATTCATCACATACATCAAACTTACTACTGCATTATCATACAGTACACGAGACATATATTCATTTTCTTTATCATTACTAGGACATAAACTTGAAGACAACTTGAAATGGGAAGCCAAAGAGATTTTTACTGGTTTCAAATTATTCATACTGAACCTCATAAGTATTTTCTCAACATAATTCTATTGTGATAACCCCAACTTACCATTTTTCCTATCTCCATGTATCTCCATGCTCAATATTTAGTTTTCTATTCCTAGATCCTTCATATCAAATGTCCTAGCTAACTGATCCTTTAACCTGTTTATTTTAACCATTTTTTTTCTTGCTACAATCATATCGTCAACATATAACACCAAAATTATGAATATGTCATTTCCAAATTTTTAAAGTAAACACAATGGTCATACTCACTTCTTGTAAAATTTTGGCTCACCATGAAGGAATCAAACTTCTTGTACCATTTCCTGGGAGACTGCCTTGGGCCATACAATGACTTCTTGAGTTTGTAAATGGACCTTTTATTGTGGAACTGAACAAACCCTTTTGTTTGTTTCATATATATTTACTCATCCAAATATCCATATAAAAACATTGTTTTAACATCTAGCTGCCCTAACTCTAGATCAAGTAAAGAAATGATTTTTAACACAACATGAATTCAAACAAGCTTAACAACTCATGAAAAAATTTCATTGAAATAAATACCTTCCTGCTAAGAATACCCTTTTTCTACCAGTCTTTCTTTCTACTTTTCAACTTTGTCATCAATACCTTTCTTCAATTTGTAAACCCATTTACAACCAACAACCTTCTTGTCTTTGGAAGTTCTACCAGGTCCCACATTTCATTCATCTCTAAAGAGTCCATTTCTTCTTTCATTTCTACTTTCCATTTAGTACTATCAGATACCTCTATTACTTCCTAATAAAAAATAGGTTATCCATCATTATAAATCAAAGAAACACATGTAGCATAATCGTCATACCTCATAGGAAAGTTTATGACCCATGTAGATCTCTGTAGTGATTGTTGTGGTATTTCCTCAATTTCCTAGAAATTTTCTATATCATCATCATATTAACATGAAATTCTTCATGAACATCTTCTTGCTCCTCTCCTGTAGATAATCAAGTCTCCAACTTAATTTTTTGAGTTTGTGGTACTTCTGCATGTTTCATTTCAACAACTACATTTTATTTTATGAGTGACAATTCATTTAATGCGACATCTTTGTTAATGGTGATTTTGTTGATAGTATGAACCCATAGTCTATATCCATAACTCCATCACCATGCCTAACAAAGATAATACTTTTTTATATGGGATATAACTTAGAACGTTGATTCTTAGGAATAAGAGCATAGACCTCACAACCAAAAATTTTAAGATTTGAATAATCACAAGGGTGACCTGTCCATACCTCTTCTGGAATATTATAGTCTATTGTAGCTGATGGTGGTCAATTTACCAGATAAAATGTTGTAAAAATTATTTCTTCCCACAATTCCTACTGCAAATTGGAATTACTGAGCATGCTCCTTGCTCTCTCTAGAAGAGTCATATACATGCGTTCAACAACACCGTTTTGCTAAGGAGTATAAGTAGTGGTTTTATGCCTTTCAATTCCATCTTCCTTGCAATAATTTTCAAATTCCCTAGACGTAAACTCACCTCTATTATCTATCCTTAAACATATGATTCACATGTCAGTGCTCTTTTCAACCAAAGCTCTAAATTTCTTAAAAGCATCAAATACATCCGTTTTTCTTTTTAGTAAATAGATTCACACCTTCTTAGAGTAATCATCTATACATGTTACAAAATATGACGATTCTCCAAAAGAAAATTTAGTAGATGGTCCCCAAATGTATGAATAGATATAATCAAGGATACCTCTACTAATATGTCTTCATGTTTTAAACTTCTATCTACTCTGTTTTCCATAAATACAATACTTGCATAAATTCAAATTCAGAAATTTTAATCTTGGAAGTAACTTATGGTCAACTGATACCTTAAGCCCTTTCTTTCTCATATGACCCAAACACTGATGTCATAAACAAGTAGATTCACTTGCAATTTCAGATACTACCATTGCTTGATTTGATTCAGTTCTTCCTTCTAGCTGATAAAGATTCCCAATCTTTTTAGACTTCATAACTACTAAGATTCCTTTGGATACCTTTAGTACTCCACCTTGAATTGTACATTTATAACCACCAAAATCTAGAACTCCAAAATATATTATGTTCTTTCTAAGTTCAGGTACATGCCTCACATATGTTGGTTTTCTAACAATATAATCATACATTTTAACTCGGATGCTACCAACCCCAAAATTTTACAAGAGATATCATTTTCGATAAAAACAACACTGTCATCAATAGATTGGTTTAAGTTGAGAACCAATTTCTATGAAGACACATATGATTGGATGCACCAAAGTCTAATAACCAATGTTGATCATGTTATGAAACATTACAAATAGATAATACCTCATCATTCATATTTGAACATGTTTCAACTGAATTAGCTTCCTTTGCTTCCTTTGTTAATTCCTCTTTGGATGCTTGTTTTCTTTTCGGACAATCCTCCTTGAGATGCTCTGATTTGCCATAGTATCAACATTTTAGTTTTTCTCTTCTTTCCTTTTGACTTAGATCTTGATGTACCTCTCTGATTATTCCCTCTTTCTTTGGATTGACCTTTAGCCACCATTGCTTCTGATGTTGAGGTTTCTTGAATGGATTTTCTCCTCATTTCCTTAGACAACAGAGATCCCACAACAATATCATAATCAATGAAATTTGTTGTGCAAATCCACATAGATGTGACTAAATGATCCAAAGATTTAGGTAATGAACACAATAGAGTAACTTCTTTGTCCTCATCTTCGTATTTTACCTCCATACTAGATAATTGACAAATCGGAGTATTGAAAACGTTTAAATGATCGACAATTTTCGTACCTTCTTTCATCTGTAAGCTATACTATTGCCTCTTCAAGAAGATTAGGTTCGTCAAGTATTTTGTTAAATACTTTCCATCTTGCTCCATAAGGATGTTGTTGTCTTCTATTCAACGATGTTAAACAAAACTTCATATGCGAGACACAAACAAATGGTAGTAAGGGCTCTTGCATCTAGATCTTCCGAGTCCTCGTCTATCATGCTTGTTGATTTCTTTGTCTTTACCTCCAACACTTTTTGCAATCCTTGTTGTACTAGTAGATCCCGTATCTTGAGATTCCATAGCTCAAAGTTATTTTTTCCGTTGAATTTCTCCACCTCAAATTTCAAACTCTATCATTTTTCCATTAAAACAAACAACCCCAAAACTATACCTTTTAAAATCAAATATTTTATTATAAAATAACACTATTATAAATTTCAACATTAAACCCCAAAATATAAAATATTATTTAAAAGATTTAATAAAGAAACCACATATATTTCATATATATACTTTAAATCTTCTTTTTATATATATAAAAAATGCAATGACCTAAGGATTTATTCCCTCCAAAATTTCGGATCTCCTAAGTGTGAGACCAACTATCGAGCGGCCTAGGGAGTGATTCTCTCCAAAATTTCGGATCTCCTAAGTGTGAGACCAACTATCGCCCCTCTAACAAAGTTGAGGGAGCATAGGCCAGAAAATATCACTCTTGGCAACGAATTCGTTCTCTTCCTCTTCCAGCACATGGCAAATGGATCGAGTTATTTTAGCACGTGGATCACTCAATGAATCTCATAAAATCACATCACGCAGATCGGCTCGGCTAGGCTCGATTTACCACTTGTTGGGACGAAAGCCTACAACAATCACATACAACCTTTAAAAAGGGAACATTCACATACAATCCTTTAGGAAAACATTTATAGGACAATGATAATTGGTTCCCTTAATGTTTAAGGGAAAATTACAATAACCAAACTTATACTTTCTACATACTTTCTACACACTTGTTTCTACTAACTTACATAGATTAATAAGATCCTAGAAATCGACCCATATCTTTAAAAAAAAATAAAATAAAAAAATTGGTTAGCATCCTTTCAACAACATGATTATTAATTACCAGTTTTTTGTTTTTTTATTGTTGCTTATGCATTTGGATTTTTGCGGATATATTTTTAGCGTTAGTGTATTGCTATATTTTTACAGTTAGTGAGATGAGTTTTGGTTTTCTTTGTCACTTTTTTCACTATGCATCCATCTCTACATATTTCCAATACATGGCTGACCAATTCCATTCGGTGGTGGAATTATACAACCCACAAAAATAGTTTAGAAAACCCTTTGATTGCAGTAAAATTTCATCTATACAACCAACAACCCTTCTATTGCAGTAAAATTTCATCTATACAATCGACAACCCTTCTATTGCAGTAAAATTTCATCTATACAATCGACCTAGCTTTGGAGATTTTGGACCTCTTGGTGAATAGTTTCAGAACAAGAAGTTGTATATCTCTCTTCATCTGTGATATTTTTTATGCTTCGAGATGAGCCCTCCTAAGGGTTTCCGCTACAAGATCAGAGTATCCCGAGCCTCCTAAGGTTTTCCGCTACAAGGTCAGAGTATCCCGAGCCACTCAGCGAGAAAAAAAAATGGACGTCATCATGTCTGTTACAAGATCAGAGTATCCTGAGCCTCCTAAGTGTTTCCGCTACAAGATCAGAGTATCCCGAGCCACTGAGCGAGAAAAAAATATGGAATAGGACGTCATCAGGTCTGTTATATACTTTGGAAATTTTTTTGGGCATGAAGCTTTTTTATTGGTTTGGCTTTAGGATTACAGTTAGGGTTAGGTTGTTACTATTTTGGATGCATTTTTCTGTGTTTTTCCTTTAGGGTTTGGGTTGTTAGTGTCTACGACTGCATTTTCTCCCTCCTCAAAATAGGTATTCCTTTCTTTTTAGGCATTCCTTCTTTTTCTTGTATTCAAATTAGTAAAATCAGCCAAATTTCTTCTAAGAGGACCCCGGTTTGTTCGAATTACATTTCATCACAACTTCACCACTTCCAAAAAAATCCCTACAACTTCACCACTTCCAAAAAAATCTAAATATGGCAATTTAGATTGCCTACATGCACAACAATGGAGCAATTAAAATGGAGTCAGTATGTATAAAAGTTATGTTGCAAAGATCATACATGTCATTTAGATATTATGGACCACTTTTACTGAATGGCAGTTTAAGTAAATTCATCACATTTGAATTGGACTCTTTTTAATGAATGACAGTTCAAGTAAAATCATCACATGTGAATTAAAACAACAAGAAAACATGGAATTATTATACATAAAAACAACCAATATTTACATATAAAAAGCATCTTGAATTTATCTTAGATGGACATTACAGTTATGTCACGATTATTAAAGATGAAAGAAGATGAAAAAGACCGGCTCATCAATGACCTGTTAGCGATCGCAATCGACTACTTTCGACAGATAATGGAGTGCACCAGGAAACACGGAGAGTATGAGAGGTTCATCGATCTCTCTGGTTCTGGACATTGATAGGTGGGTTTATGATATGATTAAAACCCACAGTCACATGAAAAATGTATATCATTAGGTTGCTTCCTGCGAAGAAATAAGATATGGTGCCTGTTAGATTTCTGTTTGGGCTACATCACTGTGCCTTTACATGGAATGTGGTAAAAGAGTGCAGGTAAATCAGAATTGCAGGCCAACTCGATCACCCCAGATTTTTTACTATCAAAATTATAATGATGAAATATAGTTTATGGTAATCATAAAAGCATTTCCAAGAAAAAAAAATACAAAGTTTTGATGAAGTACAACACTCAAGAAGGATGAAAGGACCATTCATTGTAAGTGTGATCAATATAGATCTATCATGGGTGGTGAAAACCTCTTTGTGATCGTTAAAAAATGAAAAAAGTTTTGCAATGGTGAGGATATAAGAGGGAGCTATACTAGTTGCACTGACATGCAATTGTTTAGAAAATTAGAATTGAATTTAATAATACATCTTATTATATAATTTCTTTTAGCAATATGTTCTTACATCCATTCTAATTATATTTATTTTATTTTTCTTTCATTATATGTTTTATCATTATGTTTTTTATATTTATTTTATTTTTCTTTCATTATATGTTTTATCATTATGTTTTTTTTATTTATAGTTTTATTATGAATTTTGAATTTTTATTTGCAATTTATTCCATATTGTTTGATATAATTGTCACTCCCATTTTTAACATATTATTATTGCTATCTTCACTATATAGTTGTTTAAATAAATATAATTTGTTTTTTTAAGTGTACTGTCACACAAATCAATGTACCAAATATTAAAACTAGAGAGTAGAGTAATATACACAAATAATAAATTATGTAATACTTTTTACAATACATTTGGACTCTATTATATAGAGTGCATATGTCGTTATCAGATCTAACTTATTCCAAATACAGAAGGATAGGCTGAGAGAATATCTCAACAACACACTAAATAAGGATTTCACAAATCCAAGTGACAAACAACCTCCTAAGAATATGATCACACAACTCACACTACTCAATACATTATCAAGCATATTGACATCCTTATAAAAAACAATCATGTTTTTCACCTAGGTGGTTTATCAACATATTAGGCTCTCCCTTAATCATAACTTGGTCCATCACATTCTGAGATAAATCTATCTCACATTCTCCCCTTAATCAAAGACTCAATTTCCCCTACTCCACATCCTCTCTAAGCATAAGAGGATAAGTATGTGAGAATCCACGTCACAAGAGGTATGCTTGAATAACACTGGACCAAAAAATTGGGTTGTCGGGTACAACCAATCATGCACCCTTACAACATTTCATTCAGATACAAAAAAAATCACACACAAATTATCATAACTCCAAGGCCATTTACATCATTTCATTATTTACCAAGACACACATAACCACTTAATACCATTAAAAAAATCTTCACACATATTGGATGAAATAACTATACACAACTTCAAACAAAATTGTACACAACTTAAATGACATAACTATGAGTCCGAAGGAATGGACACGTACACCTCACTTCGCTACAACCTCACTATCCAATTCTTCTATAGGTACCACCTTTTTACTTTCACAATTTTCTTCTCTTTATAACAGCCACAGTAATCAAAGTATGTCACACCGTGACATCAATGGAAAGGACTTACAACCAACAATAGAACCCTGTAAAGAATAACAAAGGCAATAGTGGCAACCGTTTTTCTTCTGCAGGTACTAGCTAAAAAAACAACAAAGGAGGCCTTTTTCCAATACGTTGATGGCAGTGCTCAGCGATTTCACCTCCTCTCCCAGACTGGGCAGTGATACCTCTGCAATAAATGGAATAGGAGTAATCTGCACCTCCAACGAATTTCTCTTCCACGCAGGCTACACGTTCCTTCTCCTTCAAATGACTTCATCAATTGCAGCGATCCTTCTCCATGCATATATCTTTTATTGCACAACCACTCTCTCATGTGTTCGTAATGTCTACATCAAATGCAGGTATACCTTTTGGCAATGGATAAATGGGGTTCTCACTCACTGAAATGTCCTCGCTTCGAGCACACATTACCAATAATATGTTTGAAGCCCAAGCTTCCTGAATTATTATTTTATGTTCTTCAAGCAATTTGTGTCAGATTATTGCTTGATCCATCTCCTCCTCCATTCAGAACAACAAGCTCCATTTAGAACAACAAGCTGCCATGAGGGTTCAACATGTGTGAGAAAAAAAAAAAAAAAGTTAAGAATATGTAGACTCCAAACCATAGTGAAATAAGATCGTTCACATAGGGGCTGCAGAGATTACTAACACAGGTCATAGGCATCGTTGGAGTAGTCTTTCACCAAGCTTCCTTCTCAAATTTGATTCTATCCCAATTCTCTAACTTCATTTGACTTCCAATAAACTCATACAGATTCACAAGGTATGACATAATTATAGATGAGGAAATAAGCAACTCACATGTTCCTACTCTACTCTCTACATGAAAAAAATTATCTACTCTACTCTCCACATGTTCCTGAAGAGAACTCTTGTGAGGGAGTTATATCTAGTCCAACTCTACTATGATACCATATTAAAACTCAAGAGTAGAGTAATATGCACAAATAATGAATTATGGAATATTCTTTACATTACATTTGGACTCTAATATATAGAGTACATAGGTTGTTATAAGATCTAACATATTCCAAATATAAAGGTTATGTTGAGATAATATCTTAACAACACATCAAACATGGATCTTACAAATCCAACTCTCAAACAACCTCCCAAGAATATGATCCCACTGGCCTCACTTAAAGATTAACTCTACTACTCAATACACTATCAAATATATTAGATAAATAGTTCCTGTTGAAATATTGGATTGATTCTTTCCAATACTAGATTGATTATTTCGGATATTGGATTGATTATTTCCGATATTGGATTGATTATTTTCGATATTGGACTGATTCTTTCCGATTCTGATTACTTCCGATATTGGACTGATTCTTTTAGATTCTGATTCTTTCCTTTCTTGTAAACAATGTAGTTGTACATTAGGTGTGCGCAGGTTCATTAAAAATATAGCTTGATTATAGGATCTGTAGCTTGATGATCCATTATATATGTACCTGTACAGATTCATTGTAATACAAGTGAGAAAAAATATTCTTCTCGAAATCTGATTTTCAAGTTGGTATTAGAGCCTCGAAACTTGAATCATTTGTATATCACATTGAACCATGGCCAATTCAGATTATGAATCATATGGGAATAAATCTGCTCCCATTATTATCCAATCCGAAGTTTCATCGTTCAAAGCATGGATTTGTACTCGATAAAAAAAGTTATGACATGTGGTCTCAAATCATGAAGATGCATATTGTTGAGAAGGAGAAACTCTCATTTATTTGTGGCACTTCACAACCACCTTCTGAGCAGGATGATGGGTATGAGAAGTGGTATGCAGACAATAAAAAGGTCAAGAGATGGTTGTTGATGTCCATGTCCCCATAAATTATGAAGCGATACATTCGCTTACCCACCACTCGAGATATTTGGGAAGATCTTTCTAAAGCCTTTTATGATGGAGTAGATGAATTACAGGTTTTTGTCTTGAATCAGAGGGCTTTCTCTGCCAAACAGAATGGCAGAGCACTCTCTTTGTATTATGGAGAATTAACCGAGAGTTTTAGTGAGTTAGATAATCGTGATAAGGTGATCATGGATAATGCGAAGGATGTTGAATCTTATCGAAAATGAGTTCAACGACAAAGGGTGGACATTTTTCTTGCTACATTAGATGGTGACTTCGAACAAATCCATGGTGAAATTTTGAGAAAGGATCCTATTCCTGAACTAGAAGCATGTTATGCACTGGTCCACCATGAATCTGTTCGATGTGCAACGATGAATGGAGAACCAAAAAAATTTGAAGTTTCAATAATGGTGACTCGAAACCGGTCTAATAAGAACCGACCTCCTCAAAACCAGCATGACCAAACAAGACCCAGCCATCCTAAGACCACTATTGGTGCCAATAAATCCTCCTACAAATGCACTCATTGCCATCAAACTAGTCATGCCAAAAGTCACTGCTTTGAACTTGTGGGATATCCAGACTGGTGGGATCATAGTCATGATTCACGGTAAGGATTCCAAAAAGACCTCCAATGTTGCGGTTGTTGAAACAAGGAAAGAGGATGATGTTGCGGGACAAATCTCGACATTAGCAGCAATGACATGTAATGGTGGTAAGGTTTTAAATATATCTACACTTGTTTCTAATGGTGCATGGATAATTGATTCCGGTGCTACAGATCATATGACATTTGATTCTAGACAGGTCTCACCCCTTAAACCGTTCTCACAAAAATTTGTTTCCACTATCAATGGTTCTTTGGCCCTAGTTATTGGAGAAAAGACCTTGCCTCTCACTGATACTTTGAATCTAGATTTTGTTTTAGTTGTTCCATCTTTGGATTATAACCTGTTGTCAGTTTCCCAAGTAACCACTGCCTTACTTTGTGTTGTAATTTTTTGGCCTGATTTTTTTGTGTTTAAGGACATCCGAACGAGGAAAACGATTGGTTTTGGTGTTAGGAGAGGGAAGTTGTATTACTTGGACTTGGTGTCAAAAAGTTCGGACAAATTGCGTCAAGCTTTCACAATGGATGGCTCTGAGGGGGAGAAGAAGAAATATGAAATTTGGTTATGGCATCGTTGTTTGGGGCATGCTTCCTTTGGTTACTTGAAGAAATTATTTCCTAGTTTATTTTGCAAAATTTGATATTTCCTAGTTTCCGATCACCGATGTTTGTGAACTGCAAAATCCATCGTGCTTCATTTCTGCTTTGAATAGAATTAAGTTCCTTTATGGTCATACATTATGATGTTTGGGGTCCATCCAGAGTCATTACCTTGGGTGGATCACGTTGGTTTGTTACTTTTATTGACAACTGTACCAGGATGAATTGGGTGTGCTTGATGAAATCTAAATGGGAAGTGAACTTGTTATTTCAAAAAATTCATAAAATGGTTCATACTCAATACAATGCACAGGTTCAGGTTCTCCGCAGTGACAATGGAGGTGAATATTTGAACAGGAGTTTTGAACTTTAGCAGTATTTGGAAGCATATGGAACTATTCATCAAACTACTTGTTCCAAATACACCTCAACGGAATGGGATGGCCGTGGAAAAATCGTCACTGACTGGAGATTTATCTACCTTCGATCCATATATCACATTATCTTATTGAGGAGAAGCACCTCTACATCATATTTGATCAACTGGGTACCCTCCAACACTATTGATTTTCAGACACCATCCCAGGCTCTCGTCGAAGCAATTATTGCCCCGGCCTTCCCAAATTTACCTCCTCACGTCATTGGTTGCGTAGATTTTGTACACCTCCATAAGCATCAATACAACAATTTGAATCCTTGGGCGTTGCGATGTGTCTTTCTAGGATACACTGATTATCAAAAGGGTTATTGATGCTATCATCCTCCAAACCGACGAATTTTTATTTCATTGGATGTAGTTTTTTTCATGAAGATTCGATGTATTTTTTCCTCTGAGCCTGAACTTCAGGGGGGAGTATGAGAAGGAAATCTAGAGTCTAGACTATGATGTTGACATCCATTAAGATGTGGATGTTCACATCTTTGAAGATGAGGGTAAGTTGGACATCCCTGAAGGAGGGGAACTCTATGAACCTGTTGATCAAGAAGTGGATTTGTAATTGGATGTGGGTAAATTAGACATCTCTGAAGATGGTGAACTCTCAGAAACTGTCATTCAAGAAGTGGGTAAACACTTAGAAACTTTGGACCAAAGGAGTGATGAACACACAGAAACTGAAGTTGTGGCTCCACCTCCGTCTGGGTCCCTCACACCATAGGGAAATGATACACCAAACCAATTGCTTGCTAAGGATGCTCTTGAACCATCTAGAAAAAAACTACCACAATGTCACACCAGAGGTATCCCTAAAACCACATATGAACCCAAACTTTCTAGTAAAGTCAAATATCCCATGAGTCATTATGTGTCTAGCCATCATTTGTTAGAATCAAATCAATCATTTGTGAATCAATTATCTAATGTATCTATTCCTAACAATGGCAAAACCTTATCTGACCGAATTGGAAATCCTCTCCATGAATGAGGGGTAGTGTCTGCGGAAAAGAAATAAAACACAGGAACTGATGATGGTCCACTGGGAAAAGAAACGGTTGGACAAATTCAGGTTTATACTGTAAAATACAAAGAAGATGGTACACTTGAACACTTTAAGGAGAGACTCGTGGCAAAAGGGTACACCCAAACCTATGGGATCAATTATATAGAGACATTTGCACTTGTAGCTAAAATCAATTAGAGTCTTGTTGTCTCTAAACAAACTTGGATTAGCCATTACAGCGGTTTGATGTGATGAGCGCTTTCTACATGGAGAGTTGTCAAAAGAGGTTTTCATGGAACGCTACCAGGATTACACCAGGCCTGAAATGCATAGTTTAAAGGTGTGCATATTAAAGAAGTCTTTATATGGATTGAAACAATCTCGAGCATGGTTGGAAGGTTCCTACAAAAGTCTAAAGAAACCTTTGGACACCATCAGGAGCAATTCGAGAACAGTTTATTCTTGAAGAAACAGGGGTAAGATCAACATATTGTATATGTGGATGACATGGAGTTACGAGGAAATGACTTGGAAGAAGAGGTGGCCCTACAAAGGTTACTTGTCCAAAATTTGAAATGAAAGACCTCGGCTCCTTGAAATATTTCCTTGGGATCGAAGTATCTCGATTTGATAAAGGGATCTTTCTATCTCAAAGAAAGTATGCCTTATATTTGTTACAAGAAACTGGTATGTCAACATGTCAACCAGCTAATACACCAATGGAAGAAGGAATGAAGTTATGTATTGAGTCTCATAAGGTACCAGTGAATAAAGGGCGATACCAAAGGTTTGTAGGTAGGTTGATGTACTTAGCACACACAAAACTAGACCTTGCCTATGCATTCAGTATTGTTAGCCAGTTTATGCATAATCCTAGAGAGCAACATATGAATGCAGTTATGCACATTTTGAGGTATCTGAAGTATGCTTCTGGAAAAGGAATTTTGTTCACTAAAAATGAAGATGATCAAAGCGTGGATGCATATGCTGATGTTGACTGGGCCGGAGCAGTAGATGATAGGTGGTCTACTTCTGTTTATTTCACCTTTGTAGGAGGTAGTCTCGTTACATGGAGAAGCAAAAAACATAACGTTGTTTCTCAATCAAGTGCGGAGGATGAATTTAGAGGTATGGCACTTGGCATATGTGAAACATTGTGGCTATGAATTCTCCTCAGAGATTTGGGCTGTCCGCCTAGGCAACCAATTCACCTATATTGTGACAATAAAGCATCGTGTGATATTGCTCATAATCCAGTTCAACATGATTGTACAAAGCATGTGGAAATCGACAGATTCTTCATTAAGGAGAAGATGGATGAGAAAATTGTGAACTTGCCCATGATTCGATCAGAGGATCAATTGGCCGATATTCTCACAAAAGATGTTTCAAGTCGATTGTTCTCAAAGTTTTTGGGCAATTTGGGCATGTGTGACATCTATGCACCAACTTGAGAATGTTAGCGATATTGGATTGATTCTTTCGATTGAATTTCTTTCTGATATTGGATTGATTATTTCTGATATTGGACTAATTCTTTCCGATATTGGACTAATTCTTTTCGATTCTGATTATTTCCGATATTGAACCGATTCTTTCCAATTCTGATTCTTTCCTTTCTTGTAAACAATGTAGTTGTACATTAAATGTTGATAAATTCATTAGACATATAGCTTGATTATAAGATTTGTAGCTTGATGAAATCTGATTTTCAAATATTCCAACACTAAATCATTTTACACATCATTATAAAAGTTAATGCTACAATGCAAATTATTTTATTTATGTCAATCTATCACTCTATATAATTTTTTTGTTTTTATTTTATTTATGTCAATCTATCACTCTATATAATTTTTTTGTTTTGAAAGAGTTTCAAGCCCTTTTAAATGGTTTTTCTTAGTAAAATTAAAAACATAGAATACTTATATTTGGATTCAAGTCCACGCAAATCATGGAAACAAAAGTGGTTAAGAGCGTTGATGTATGGAGTCAAAGTCTATTGAGAAAATTTGAGATTTAAAAGCAAATAGTTAAGATTTAAATTTAAATTGACGAATAAAAATTAAAGTTAAAATTGAGAGTCTTAGAGAAAAGAAAAAATGTTTGTTGATGTCATATGTCACGAATTAAAAAATATAAGTAAAATTTATTAGTCATAAGTCACGAATTAAAAAATATAAGTAAAATTTATTAGTTATATATCACAAATTAAAAAATATAAGTAAAATTTATTAGTTATATATCACGAATTAAAAAATATAAGTAAAATTTATTCATTCAAAATCAAATTCAACTTATGTGAGTCATAGTTGTTAAAAATGTCAAAGGTGAGTAGAAAGTTATAATTAAGTTTTTTCAGTCCAAAGTTAAATATGTAGAGATTGTCATGTTTTGAAAATACATTAATGTAAGTTTGGTTGAAAGAATGGAGATGTCATTGTATTGATATTTATTTCCATTAGTTTGAGTCTATGTTAGAAATCGCTATATTTAACATTAAAAATTGTTTGCATTAACATTGGTTTTTAGATTAAAAAATATTATGATGATATAGAGAATATCAAGAAGATCTTAAGCATAAGACAATTTTAAATGGAAATTTTGACATAAATGATATAGATAAATAAGATGAAGAAGATGAAATATATGAATTCACTAGATCTCAAGCATAAGACAATTTCAAATGGAAATTTTGACATGGAAAATATCAAGAAGATCTCAAGCATAGACATGGAGAATATCAAGAAGATCTCAAGCATAAGACAATTCCAAATGGAAATTTTGACACAAATGATGTAGATAAATAAGATGAAGAAGATGAAATATATGAATTCACTAGATAGGAGATTATGATAGAGAAAAGTACAAGAAAACTAAAATAATAATGACTCTTGGAAATGAAAAAAAGAAGCAAGTGATAAGTATTGAAGAAAGAAAAAAAACAAGGACTTAGAAGATTGAAGATCAAAGAGAATGACACACTAAAATGAAAATGAAGAATGAGGAAAAAAATAAATGAATGAAGAAGGAATAAGAAGGTAAGAATAAATGAATACCATGTGTTTACATAATTTCAAGAAGATTAAGTATATATTCCAAAAAATATTAAAGTCCCCTTGATAGTGTTTTTTGGTGATAAAAAAAATGGTATGAGTCGTATGTTCGTATAAGGGCTAGATTAACCTCAAATGAAAAAATATATAATATTAAATGTACCTAAGACAAACCATGATGAATGTATTCAGTGATAAGGAAATTGTACTCTCATAACTTGATTGTTGATGGTTTGCAGTAAAAAAAAAGCAATTGTCATGAGAAATGAAAGCGACCTGATATAATCATCCACGATAGTCTAGAAATGACAAAGAAATACCATAATGTGGTTATGGGTAAGGGAAATAAAATTGAGGACGATGAATGATGAAGATGTGTGGGCAATAAAAGGTACATGTGTGAAGATTTGTTATTCAAGAATTGTAGATGAATCATGTATGAAAAAACTAAGTTTCTTAGAGAACTGATAGATATAGATGCTAACAATCCATGTATTCATGTGTATGTTAACTTTTAATATGGACTTCAATAAACATCATTTTTGTATTTTGCAGGTACATTGAAAAAAATGATGCATAATGAATAAGAAAAAAAATGTGTAGGATACAGAAGATGACGATAAAAGATCAAAGATGAAGATTGCAAAAGACAAAAAATAAAGACAAAGAGGATCAAAGGAAAAGGTCATAGAAGTGGAACATGAAAATGGGACCACTTCAAAAGACACTTGAAGAAATATCAATAAGTATTCATTAAGAGGACTATGAAGAATTAACACCTTGTAAATCATCAATAATGTCTTAATTATATGATGGCTTTATAATGGTGTAGATCAAGCATAGAAGTCTAAGTAAAAGTTAAAGATGAGGAAAAAATAAAAATGTCTAATAAATATTAGTTAAGATATTTATAAAAAAATTATGAGAAATAGTTATGTATATGGTTGAACTAAATATCAATTATGTTAGAGCTATTATACCCCTTACAAGTTTTTTGTTTAATATTTATTTATGTGTATAGCTTATAAACCTAACAACTGTAATTTCAATTTTTGAGTTAGCATTTTTTAATTAAAATTATAAAATTTAAAAACACAATTTCCAATGCAAAATCATAATTGTAAATAAACATCACTAGTTTATTATAAATAAACATATAAATAAACATATGATTGTTGTTGGTAGGCTGCAAAGATTCTCATTCATCACTAGTTTATTATAAATAAACATATGATTGTTGTTGGTAGGCTGCAAAGATTCTCATTCATTCATAGATAATAGAATATTATTTCATGCTCCATGGTTGGTCTATCTTATACATGTGCCACCAATCTCTATGAATCGATGTCAAATTGGCTCATGCTCATTCACCACATTCAACATTATCATATTTATGAAATAGCATTAAGCAATATGAAGTAGCGAATCATAACTGCTAAAAGGGTAGAGAGAAAGGCCATGCATGCATGGTGGATGATTTACAAAGAGCATGCATAATCACGTTAGATACTCGGTGAGACAGATCAACATCTAAAGGTTCAAACGCTTCAGCCCCTTTGCTATTAATCTTATCCCAACTTGAATATAAACATGATTCATTTCCTTATTGATAGAGGGCATGTAATTGCCAATGTTTTATAATAATTATAAAAATTGAAGCTTTAAAATAAACGAAGTTAAAACAATAATTTGAGCTCATGAAGTTCATTACCCTAGAAATTGCCATTCCAGGAAAATAAAATATCATAGTATGATAAAAAAACCAAATATTTGATCTATAAGACTTATCTTTTGAATGCATTACATATTATTGTTACGAGATTGTACAAGTTAACATTGTTTTATCGCTTCCATTTAGGTATGGATAATGATCGACAATTAATAATCGTCCTGTATATCTCACACGGAGTATGTGTCTGTGCAATGTATCAGAAATACCCAAAATCAAATTCTGTTGAACGAATTAGGTTGCGACGGTCATAGAGCTATGGCTAGGAGCATAGTGGCTCCTTCAAATTATGGGAACAGCTACTTGGAATGGCACCTACCTTTATTGCTAAGCCATGGCTGTGTTTACAATATGGAAGAGCAGGTGGCTGGACGTAGAGCATTTTATTAGTGATATCAGATGAGAAGAGTTATAACATATAGCGATAAGTATTACGTATAACGTAATCTGCTATTGCAGATATATTGATCTATATTGCCTGAAAGAGAGAAGAGGCTTTAGGGTTTTCCCGTTGTCATAACAAAGTTGAAAAAAATGTTAAGCTTGATGTAACAAGCTTTCTCATTTTCGTATATTGTACATTTGCCAACATTTATGTGGTGCAGTCTTTTGTTTTTGGAATCGCGAACTTACGGTTTGTTCTTATTATTCTCAAGAGGAAAATACATGACGAGAGTCTGCGTTAATTTTATTGGTGTCCATCATTAATATAGCTAACCTTATCATGAATTTATTTGTCATTATAAATTAGCACATACCTGTATACGCAGCACAATAAGGTATCACGTGCAGTCCTGTCAGTATTACACAGTACTTTTGCATATGATCGATAGGAAACGAAGCCAAATGGAGTAGGCTAACTCGAGAGCACGGATCAAAACTGAGGTCTTCATTGCCCTTCCAGAGTTATATAGCTTTTCATAGAAGGGATTAAATTTATTTCTAGTGTAAATGAAAATTAAAATAAAAAATAATTTATCTAATTTGAAATGAAAATTATTTCAAATTTTTTCAATTAAAGGGCAAAGTAAATTCTTAGTATGTTATACTTTTCCTTGTTTTTATGGATTGGAAAATTTCCTTAATATGTTTTATTTTTAATTATTTTGTTATTTTTATAAGAGTTTTTTTTATTAATCCTTTTTCTCTATATCTTAGCAATTAAAAAAAGAAAGTTAACAATTTTTCATGTGCTAAATTAATTAAAAAAAATAATTGTTATGCTTTTTCTACAATACAATCATATTTTTATGAAGCTACTAATGCATGCATATTCTATTTATTAAATCCATAAAATTTGAGGATCAAATCTTGAATTCTCTAAGCCCCAACAATAAACTTTGTGTCTTGGAAGTTGAAGATCAAGTTGTGAATTGTAAGTTAATTTATTTTGTCAAAACAATCCTTCCCAAGTTCAGAGTGTTTGTTTTGTTGTAGGTTTTGTATGAGTTTCTTAGGACTTTGTACTATTTTATTTTAGACTTTCCTATAAATTATGAGTTTGGAAAATTATACTTACAACAATTTTTTGAATTTTCAAGGAATTCCAAGTACATTCTTGTTGGTCTAAATTAGTATAAATCAATTTAAATTTATTTAAATTTAAGTTTTGAGATAAACTTCTTAAAAAAAAAAAAAAAATTACATTATCATTTTTTTTTACTAAACTCGTTGTCTCTTTGGGAAACCTTCCGTCATTCCAGGTTCCAGGTGAGACTTGGGCAGTAGGAAGGAGTAGTTTTGCCTAAGTAAACCAAGAGGGAGAGGAGAGATACCAAGTCCCAGTAAACCAAGAGGGAGAGGAGAGATACCAAGTCCCAGTAAAGCAAGAGGGAGAGGAGAGGAGAGGAGAGGAATTTTTTTTTAATGAAAAAAAAGGGAAAGTGACATGAGTGTTCATTGGTTTTAGTTATACCCTTTATTCAATGATATTGAGTTGTAGTGTGCTAGAATTTTTAATTTTTTAATTATAAGAAATTTTGTTTTTTTAAGCATACTACTTCATTAAAAACTTTGAGTTGCCTATTGCCTCTTATAGAGAAGTTCATCCATTTACACAAATCATAAACAATGGTAATGAGAATCTTCATTCTAATGACTATTTTAAATTAATATTTATCTTAAAAGAGTCTTTTAAAACACAATTTTGAATAATTTAGAGATTATCAATTTTTTTCAATATTACTTATACTTGTATATTTTTTTACTTTTTTCAACTTTGTATATAATAATTCTGTATAATTTCTATGAAATAAAATTTAATAAAATAAAATTTGAAAAACAATTTAAAAACAATTTGATTATGTTATCATGGAATCTATTTAAAATGTTTCAATTATATGTTGAATTTCAACTAGAGTATAGAGTAGTAAATAAAGATATCATAAAATTGGTTAGAATGTTATATTTAATTTAATTTAATGATTAATATGTTATGTTTGAAGAATGAATGGATTATAATATAATTATTTTAAGTTTTTTTTTCATTTTTCCATATGAAAAAAATAATTTATTTCCATCTATCAATTTAAAAAAATTACAATAAAGTTAACCCTTCAGTCTGAAATATAACCTTCCCTTCGGGTAGATCCTTCTGCAGGTAGTTTTCTGGCGACCCTGTTCCTGCTGTGCTATGTTACTATCCCCAAACGCTGAGATTGCTCCTGATTTAGCTTACTCCTTTCGGACGGCTAAAACATCCAACCACCCCACCTAATCCAACGGAACGAAAGGACTACGATCTCCCTAATGGATCACCTCCCAAGACGCACTCCTTTGCATTTCAATTTCAAATTTGAATTTTGAACCTCCTGGCAATTTTGAATTTTAAAGGTTCCCCGCAACGCGCTCATGAATACCCCACAGACCAACCTTTCTACGGTTTGTTTCTTCATTTTTGAGATAGCCTGTACAACTACTGGCTCAAGACGGCACGAAATGAATGGATGCGTTTCCTAGACATAGGCACAAGAACAAATCACCACTCCGCCTTTCAGTGAATGCAATGGTAAGAGTTTTCTAGTTCGAGTTGTGTCAGTTGTTTTTTATATTTCATTTCTTCTTTATTTTTTTGGTTTTTTGGTCATGTGCGCAGACGCTCTACGAATGGTAAAGCAAGTTATGGATGCTTCTCTCCCACGTCGAATTCTTGAGCAGCTTGTCCACGAGCATGACATTGAACATGCAGTTGGTGAGAGAGAGCGCCATGGATCTCATCATTCACTCCTCAATATCGCTCCCCATTGCCTCTAGCCTCTGCTTGCAAGGTGCGATGATCTGGGTGTGAGGGCGTCTTCTACAAGGGAGACACGATTTTTCCGAAGGAGAATGCTAATGGAACTGAACGAGGAATGAACGCTTAGCAAGAAGGGGCGAATTAGATGGAGGGCACAATAATGAAGAAGAGGGGAAATCGAATTAATGGATAGAGGGGAGCGCTACGCCTTCCTACACAGAGATGGAGACGTTTGGACGGTTTTCTACGCTGAGCTAAATGGAGCTCTGCGTATCTCCTCCTCTTCTTGAAGATGGATGCCTTGTTTACTCTTCACGCTGCCAACAAACGAACTGAAGGCGACTTGGCTTACACGCTCAGCAGAACAAGAGATGGGCACCAGTTCCTTTGGTGCGCATTCTCTCTCAGCACTCACCGAACAGGAAAACGAAAATGATCTAATCGAAAATCGAATTACACACAAGGAAATAGATAACTCAAGATTCAGCAAAACTTCATCAATTCTTTTAGAGGACGATGCCCCTTTAAACAGTCAAGGCAATCTCCAACAACGGTAATTGCCGCTTTATTCCTCTGCATTTCTTTGTGCATCAGATTACAATAGAGGTTTCTACTAGTTGGCCAAGGAAGGGGGACGCCCTTCTTGGTGTCCCAATTCCTCCCTGTTTAGATCCGGAAGCGTTCTTGCTTCCGCCACCCACTCATGGAACTTTCACTGCACTACATCGACTGCCATCCACTTGTTCTGTCTCTGGAGATTGGCATTGTTTACTGACTAGGTATGAAACATGATGTTACTTGGAGCATCCGGTGTTACTTTCAAGGATGTTGCGACTAGAATGCGTTCCTGTGATAAATTGTGAACGCCACTATGGTCAACCTGTTGTTCTCAATGTTGATGCGCTGATCCTGATGTAGTCAAAATGAGAGGCATCTTTGTGGGCACTTGAGATTGAAATCCAAGAAAGACCTCCAAAGGTAAAAAGTATGTGGAAGAGGGTGTGACCCTGTTGTAAGGGTGCCACTTCTGCAAATCCGACATCAAGAGGTGGAATTCTCTGGCATAGTGGCAGTAAGTAAATTTGGGTGTGGACAAGGTCTCGGATTGGTCATACACTGGGTGACCGACCTGTTTATGCATCATTCCAAGAGAAAAATTAGAGGTAATCTAGGGTAAGGGATAACAATATTTAATTGTGGCTTGGATGAGAGAATGGTATGTGGTAACTAGAGGACATTCAATAGTGTCTTGGGTAACTGATTGAGATAATGGAGCATTGGGTAATGATACATCATGAATGAGATCGTTGGATGGAGCAAGGGCTCGTGGGGGTGGGCTCCTTGAGGGAGGTTGAGAGACATTGTTAAATTTCGGGCATAGAGGGAGTGTTGTTGGAGGTGTCTAATTAGTAGGTTCTCGGGTTGAACATGGCAGGTCAAACACAAAGATACATTGGTGGTATTGGTAACATGGTGAGTGGCTGTGGTATTGGTGAAGTGATAGACGATGAAGTAAGTACATAGGTGGGCCCAACATGTTTAAGGTGGTATTGATGCATATTTGCATGATACACCGCTTGTCGGTGTTGTTGGTAAGGAAGACCGAAAAGGAGATCAACACAATCTAATGGGGACACATCGCAAATCATAGTGTCACGAAAAGGACCAATGGCGAAAGTGACAACACAACATCAAGCAATAGTAATGCGAGGACTACCCTTCTATACCCATCCAAGGTGATATGGATCGGGGTGTGTGGTGGTGGGGAGTTGCAGATGTTGGACTAAGTCTTGTGATATCAGATTATTTTTACTACCATTGTCCAGAATGAGAGTAGCGAGTTCATTTTTAATTTGGTAGTTGTGAGTGAATAGGGGAATGTTAGGACGACCTAGTTCTGACGTATTCATGTGAATGAGGGATGGGTAGACTGTGGTGGGTTTGGTGAGAGATATGACTTCTGGTTACTCAGGAAACTCAGTAGGTGTGGCCTCTGCAAACAAGGTTTGATGGGGGTGGCTATTTTTAATGGCTTGACACTCAGTAGAGTTGTGGGAGTTGGTCTTGTGAAAATTACACCAAACTGCATTGTTGGTCGTTAACGAGGAAGAAGGATAAGGTTGAGAATGAGAAGGAGGTGGGTTATCAGCCTGGTTTCAATATGATAGATATTGAATGTGAGGAGCCACCTTTCTTTCTATGGACAAGGCCCATAAGAAAGCCTTGTCCAGAGAAGCATTGTCAAAAATATCTACCTCCCACCAGAGAGGTAACGTTAAACCGAAATTTAGCTTAATTATTAATACCTCATCTGGTTTGCTGACATGTAGCTAGATGCGTAACTTGAAAAAGACATCGATGTATCCTTAAACTGACTCATTGGAAAGTTGACAGAGTTGTAACCACTTGGTGAGCAAATTCAGAAGTTATCTTGGAGGGTAGAAGCGTTCCCTTAATGCCTGACATAACATATCCCATGATGCAGTGCGACCATTTGTCGAGAAAGACGATGTACCGAGCTCTACGATCAATTCCAAGATTTCCAATTGTGTGTCCCACCATGTTTGTGCGATTCCTTCTAGTTGAAGGCTGGCGATTTGCAATTTGTGGCCTTTTCCATTTCAGGCAAGGTCTTGAAGTAAGTGGAGAGGCTACGAATCCAGGAGTCGACTGTCTCTCCATTCATTTGGTCGACAGACTTGGGTAACTGAAAACGGGTGTCCACCTGCATGGTCGTTGAAGGTCATCATTATTGGAGTCAAATCAGTTCTTGGAGAGCCAGTGCCAAGTATTCAACTAGACTTGATGTGTCTACGCTGGATTCCTTAGTGAAGGCCTCTTGTCAAGGTGGTATGGTCGACAGGCACTGAATAGACCCTAAGGAGGGTGTGAGAGGAACCCTGAGAAGGGTGAATGTGACACTTTGAGCAAGAGCATGAGGAGAGAGATGAATATCCAAAAAAAATAATTGAATCTAGTGGATGATGTTTTGGTCCAATGCCAGAAATTTCTCTGATACCAATTGATATGATACCAATTGATACGGGTGTGAGGGCGTCTTCTACAAGGGAGACACAATTTTTATGAAGGAGAATGTTAATGGAAATGAACGAGGAATGAACACTTAGCAAGAAGGGGCAAATTAGATGGAGGGTGCAATAATGAAGAAGAGGGAAAATCGAATTAATGGATAGAGGGAGGTGCTACGCCTTCCTATAGAGAGATAGATACGCCTGGATGGTTTGCTACACTGAGCTAAATGGAGCCTTGTGTATCTCCTCTTTTTAAAGATGGACGCCTTGTTTAATCCTTCATGCTGCCAACAAACGAATTGAAGGCGACTTGGATTACATGCTCATCAAAACAAGAGATGCGCACTAGTTCCTTTGGTGTGCATTCTCTCTCAGAGCTCATAGAAAACAAAAACGAAAATTATCTCTCAATAATCTTAGAGAAAATGAAAATCGAATTACATACAAGAAAATAGATAACATGAGATTCAACAAAACTTCATCAATTCTTTTAGAGGACGATGTCCCTTTTTAAACAATCAAGACGACCTCCAACAATGATAATTGGCACTTTATTCTTCTTCATTTCTCTGAGAATTCAGACTGGCAAGAGAAATTTCCCGCAATGATTACTGACACAACTAGCTATTGACTATTTTAAGCATCGCCATTAATTACTTAGACTAACGAATGCTCATTTACAATTAAGAGATTCATTGACGCTAAAGATTAGAAATTAATATAGTACATTCTTTTCGCACGCCTTGCTGTAACAACCCTAGTAGAATATATGTTTAGGGAATTATTAAGTAAAATTTTTAGGTAATTAATTTTTCTAACATATTATTAATTAAACAAAGATTGGTATAATGATACTAATTAAATATTTATTAATTAATTAATGGTTACAATTTGATTAATTAATTACATGTTACATTCATTGACATCGGTATTAAATTAATAGGGTTAATAAATTATAAGTTTAATTGTTAAAGAATTATGTACATGGAAAGGGATAAGACATTGAACATAAAGGGATAAGATATTAATTATAAAGGGATAAGATATTAATTATAAGGGGATAAGGTAATAAATGTGTAGGAAGGAAGTAAATGAAAAGAAGGCGGTGAAGGAGGATATGAGGGAAGGAGGTTTACGAAGGAGGCATTACCATTCTATGGAAAATTTTTGGGAGGTTTCTCTTGGATTACATAGAGAAGAGTTTGAGTTTTGTAGTCGGGAAGGGTTAGTACAGGGGGCACCGGTTTGCTGGGGGTTTTGGGCACGGGGGCCAGGATATCCATATGGTATCCTAGAGCTAGGTAGTTGTCCTAGTTGGCAGGGTGGATACTCGGTTTTGGGCAGAGTTGGTCTGTGGATTCAAGCTGGGCAAGGCAGCAGCAGGAAGGTCAACAAGACAAGCGGAAAACAAGGGGTTAGCATCAGACCCAGGTATTTTAATTTATGTATTTGTTTTATGAAATTTAAGGAATATGATGTGTTATGAGGCTGTCCGTAAGCTACTATGTTTAGCTCAATAATTTATATGTTCTGGTGATTAATTTATTTGTGCAATTGAAATGATTTATATCAAATTTGTATTTACAAGTCACTAGACATGGTATCAGAGCGCCTCGTTCAAAATCTGGAGCCTTAAGGGCCAAATTCCCAGCTCCAACTCTAGCTCCGCCTAACCTGCAAACCAAAAGCACTATTATTTTGATTATATATAAACAATAAGAATTGAAAATGTAAATTTTTTTTACCAAAGTAAAATAAGTGAAATATGAATACTACTAGGGTTGTTACAGGGAATGCACAACCCAGAATCTATGGAGAATTCCCAATGGCAACTTCCCATGGAGAATTTTCATCTCTGGTGGGGTAGGAGATCAGTGAAGAAAGGGAAGGAGAAGAGTCCTCTAAATCTCCCTCCTTCGCAGCAGAAATATTAAAGAATCCACACCCTTCTCCCCTTTTGACACGGTAAGGAAATCAAATAGAAAACATAGATAATAACCTTCTCCCCTTTTGACAAGGAAAGGAAATCAAATAGAAAATATAGAGAAAAAGAAGCAGGATTAGGAACCTCAAGAAATTTTCTTGGGTAACCTAACGTAAGTAGTAAGTTTAAATCTAGGAAACTTTAAGAATTGGTTTATGGTTTCTTATCAATGTTTATAAACCTGAAGAATGTCTTTTTCCGTTTGCTTTAGGCGTGATCTATTTTTACTCTAATATACAAAAAAAAATCAGTTTTAGTTTAAAAAAAAAGCATCACTAGATATTTCTAAGAAAACAACTGGTATGTATTATATAATATAACACATAATATGTGTTATATTAACAACCAAACCTAATCTCTCTCGTTCACATTCTTGCGAGAGCTTCATCTTTTATAATAGCACTCCAGAGCTATAACAACACTCCGAAGCATGGGAAAATGTCCAAACTTCTATATATTTGATAAATTGTATCCAAGTTGCAATTACTAGCTGAGCAAATCCGCACTATCATGGGCGCCTTAGCAAAAACAGGGAGGATTGAGATTTCACTCAAACCTAGGTTTTGAGTAAAATAATTAATAAAAATTGTTCATTAGGGTTTCAGCTTACTAAATTCAATTGTAAACTGGAAGATTCATTAATATTCATCTTTTTCTACGTTTTTATAATAATAACAAATGCATCTACGCATAAGGACGCGACAGTTCAAACTATTTCCATTACAGAACATTTTTTCCTTCTTATTGCAGTACAAACATTAAAGAAAAGACTACATATAGGTGAACTGAGAAGATATATCATCACTAGTTCGAGCCTTGAAATGTAGATGAGCAAATCCAAACTCCAAGCAAATAATTTGGTTTGCAAGAAGCCTGACAAGCCCTCGAGCATTAATTTGCGCACCAATTTTGAACCTCTCACACATGTATTTATATGGAGGTGTACCTCGATGCGCAGAATACAAATCAAATAGCCCTTTCTGTTCACAGCACTCTGAAACACAGGGTCCTTGAAAATTCAAATATAAGCAAACTAACAATCTGTTGTGACAAGGATCGATTCTCACAGACAGAAGTTGGCACCTCGCACCTACTAAACCTGTGATCAGAATATAACGCTATTGTCGAACTGTCTCCCGATATCGCTCAATATTTGTAGGAAAATGCGTGCCCCATAAGGATGCTGCCCTCACAGACTGCTTCTTTATGACTTTTCAACAATATTAACAGAAAATAAGAGTTGTTCTTGTCATTTTAATTTGAACAGAAGATAAAGAGCGTTCAAATTACAAACCTTGCGAGCTTCCATGCCACAGACTCTTCCAGCCTCAGCATCAATATTCTCATCTAGTCTTTGATCCAGCTCCCATATGATACCTTTACCACTCACCATAGTTGCAAGAACTTTTCTCGTCAAACAAGTTGTATCGTATTCAACTATCTTTCTTTGCATGTCTTTCTCTTCGCCAAAATTTTTAGCGTTTTCTTTAGCGTCAGAAGAAAATATCTTCAGGTAACTATTGCTGCAACCAAAATTACCAGTACAAAAACCCCAATCAACGCACAAAATTACAAAAATTACAGTACTGGATACATTTCTTGTATAATTCGCTTGATGTAGAGTGGCAAGATATTGTCGTTACCTGCCATACAATCGCCCAGAGAACAGTATGAGTTGACTGAGATTTTCCATGATCTCTCACCAGTGCGATTTTTTCTTAAATCCAATCGATTGAATACCGAACTACG
This sequence comes from Picea sitchensis, assembly GCA_010110895.2. Lineage (NCBI taxonomy): Eukaryota > Viridiplantae > Streptophyta > Pinopsida > Pinales > Pinaceae > Picea > Picea sitchensis. The sequence continues at coordinate 115,914 of SNQJ01S0007681.1, forward strand.
CACGCCAGGCGCAGCCAAATTACAGAACTCAAAAATAAATACACCAGGCTCATACAGAGTAGTTTGTTGTGAAGGAAAAATAAAAAACTTTCCAGGCAATAATTGGAAAAATAACATGTAAATCACACAATACCAGCCAGCGCCAGCGCCAGGCACAAAGCCATGACCAGACTAGCACCAGCGCACACGAAGCCACGAAGAGGAGTCTCGAAAGGGATGAGCACCTGGGGAGCGGACACATGGGTCTCATGAGAGGACCCATGATGCCCCTTTAATGTATAATGAAACCCATATGCCCATATGCATGCCCCTATAATAAAATTAATTTATTAAATTAATATGCATGCGAAGTAATTTATTAAATTAATATGCATGTGAAGATTCAATGAGATATTAAATTATTCTTTAATGTAATAGGTTTTTTTATTTTTTATTTTTTTATTATTAGTTTTTTTTTTAATTTTATTAATTTTTTTTACTTATTATTTTAATTAGTTTAGATTCAAACTTTACTCTTTTGTTTGAATCTGTGAAGATTCAATGAAATATTAAATTACTATTCTTTAATGTAATAGGTTTTTTTATTTTTTATTTTTATTATTAGTTTTTTAAATTTTATTAATTTTTTACTCTATTATTTTATCTTAATTTTAGATTTTCAAGAATCAAAAGAGTAAAAGCTCTGAATTTATTTAAAGTGTTTTACCACTTATTTTTAAATTCTTAAAGCTTAATTTAAAAAAAAATTAAAAAAAATATCGAGTAAATTTAGCTTTAAGCTTAAATTGAGTTTAAGCCCTAAGTTAAACGATAAAATATTAGTTAAGCTTGGAGTAATATAGGGTTAAGTATAAATTTTATAGGTCCAAGGGTTTTGAATCCAAGACCACCCACCAAGCGATGCGTTTTAAGAAGAGCAATAACACCAACATGCCACACATATCACTTTTACAAATAAATTCACATATGAATAGTTTAATTAACAATAGTAACAAAGTAATAGCCTAAAGAATAATCTCCGACATTCAAGTGTTTTCAAGCTCAATTTAGGACTGTATTAATACTAACTCATCGACAAGCCAAGTCCCTCCACTCCATTCCACCACCAAAAGCCAACGCTTAAATCCCGCAACATTCACAACACCAACACTACACAATTAAGGAAAAACTCCATCTAAGCATCGGAGGGATATTTAGTTATAAGAGAAAAGTTAAAAGGGTTTAGACTAGGAAAAGCGGGAAGGGAGGTATGCTTATATGCACTAGGAGAGTAAGCATAGGAAGTGGCGTAGCATGGCAATAAGGCTACGTAGCTTATAAGTGGAACTACTAGTTTTTTATATAGGCTAAGAAATCGCTTAGGACGCTTTAATCTAACCTCTAACCTAGCTAAATCCCTATAGCGAGTAATGTTCCGTTATATTGCATAAGTAGTGAAAACTTCTACTTAACCCTCTTTCTAGCTCTGAGTAGCACCAATTGAAACATCCTTGAACTCACCCTGACAACTCTGGTTGATGCAAGTTAAAAGCATACATGATGGTCGAATTGAGGGAGTTCGAAAGGCGTGGGGAGCCGCTTTCAAGCACCGCTTAACACTACTAGGCACCACCACTCACCATCATCGCCAATCCAGCCCCTCATAATCAAGGCTTCGCTAAAGTCGCTTTCATTAAAAGACTTTAGCAATGCATAAACCGGCTGTGGGAATTCTTGGCGGAACCCCACCGCCCTGAATGGGTAATCCAGAAGCGTGAAGGGATTCAAGGGGACGACCTCCACCGCTATATCATCACGCGAATTATGAAGATCAAACTTTCAGAAGTTTGTCTGGTCACGCTAGTGAATGCGCTGAAGCATGGTTGGAAGCTGAATGACAAGGTGTTTTTCCTTAAGGGACGATACGTTTCCAACTCAAGGGAAAAGATCGCTTTATTTTCGCAGACAGTGCCTTGAACTGTGGGGCAACCTAGAAAGACAATCGCACCTTACCCCTGCAAAATGATTCTGGGAACTCTTCGAGGAGAGGTTCCAAGGAAGACTACCAAAAGATACCAATGCAGGGAACAATGTGGAAGTACTCTCATGCCCTAGTACAAGGAAACAAAACCGTAGAAGAACATGAGATCAAGTTTATGGAACTCGTCAAATATGCTCTCAGGAGAAGGGATACCGACCAATCCATGTAAAGTACCGGCGGTTTCGTCGCTATGGATTGTAGAACCCTAAGATAAGAGCTTTCATGTTTAATGGAAACCATTCTTAAGAGGAGGAGGTGGTGGAAATGTGCTATGGTAAAGCAACACATGAATTTAACCAGGTACAGACTCATTACTCCTCGCGACCATCCTCGATTTGTAGGGGAAGGGCCCCTGCTGACATTCCTAGGGGAGGGGGCTCAAAGACACCGCCATATGGTACCGCAGAGTCACGCCAAGGAAAATAGCTATAGGAATTTCAATGGCAACGAAAGCGCAGCATCTCGCTCATCACTCAATGATGACAGTCCACGACCATATCAGGAACAACGAAGGGTTCCAAGGGAAGGAACTCATTTCGTGAGATAGTCACATAACAAGACATGTGTTCAATCCTCGTGAAAGAATCGCGCGAGACCGCAGCTACCAACATGACTACCCGTGAGTTACAATCAGGGTTTGTGCATAGAAGGAAAGGCACCGATGGCGAAAGTGAAAATTTTACCAGATTTACGCAGCCGTTAATAACCGCCGGACGCACATCAATCCACTGCGGGCGGAATCATCGTGTATGCCAAATCATACTCAATGTTAATATTTTGGTTTGATTTTTGGTATGGCCAAATAGTTCGGCATTTCTACCATTTTCAGTTGGAAAAAGAGTATTGGCAGCCTACGAGCACGAGGAATTTAAACAAGTTTAGATGGCTTCGAGGGAAAAACAAGCGTAGGACCTAGTGTTGATAATTAGAGCAGGACCTCGAGTGTACTACCGTGTTAGTTGTATACGCTAACGCTCGGTATGGACTCAATCATCGAATGGATCAGCGAAGTGCTCATCGAGCTATAGATTGTTTCCCACAAAGAGGGTGCTTTGTGGCTCCATCGGCGAAGGAAGACTAGTAGAGATCCGCGTACGCAGAAAAGTGTCGTTATGCTTTATATAAACTATCAAGGTTAAGCAATGCTTGAGACAAAGGTGTCAATTATATGTAGCGGGAAGAAAGGAATGAAAGGAAGGGACCCTCATTGATCAGTACCCGATATTGTCATAATCTAAGGATGTTTTTCCAAACAAATTACCAAGGTTACCTCCTCGAGGGAGCTTGATTTTAGCCATTGAGCTAAAACCTCTGGTGCAAAACCAATCTCCCAAGACTCAGACGATGACATCAATCGAACTTCAGGAATTGCAATCGGCAGCCTGAAAGAGTTACTCGACTTAGGGCGAATAAGGCCCAATGTTTCACCCCTACGCAACGGTAATTTTATAAAGAAGAAGGACAAATCCTTACTTAATTATGTATAGACTATAGGGACTTGAACCATGCTATAGTGAAAAATAGGCACCTGATGCCACGAATAGATGACCCTTCGATCGATGAAAGGAGCGGTGATATTCTCAAAGATTGATTTACAATCGTGGTATCATCAGTTACGGATTAAGCAGCGTGATATCCCAAACCGCCTTCAACCTCTTCCTCGGTTCGTATTATCATTTAATTTGTTGTAAAGGTACCTTCGGATTGACCAGCTGTGCTAAAGATTCACGAGCCCCATGAATGGTGTATTCCGGAGATACTTAGACCGCTTTGTACAAGTCTCTCTAGATGACATCCCTACCCATTCCAAGACCTGAAAGTATAGCATGAGGAACACTTGCGAATAAAGTTGTCCTGCCTTAGAGAGAACAGCTTGTATGGGAAGTCGTCAAAGTATGTTCTCCTCCGTAAAAGATATACACCTTATTTAGGTCATATCATTTCCTAATAAGAATCTCCTCGCGGGACCTGCAGAAAAGGTAAGGCCATGGAGCGGCTACATTCTAAAAAATGTCCACCTAGGTGAGAAGCTTCATGGGGCTGAAGGTGTTATTATCGGAGATTTGTGGAAGGATTCTCAAAATACCGTGCAAAACCCATCACCACTCCCTTTGCAACGAAGGATCAGTATGAATTGACAAGAAATGTGGATAGTGCATTCATTTATTTAAGAGGTTACTTTCAACCAAGCCAATTCCACGAAAGTGCCGGATATGGAAAAATGACTTCAATGGTCCGCAGACGGATGCCCTCCTCAAGCAAGGGTTGGGGTCGTATTAATGTGGTGGATGGAGGAGGATAGCCACTCTATGCATCAAGGGAAGTTGAAGAAACACGAAGAGCTATACTTGACTCATGATTTAGGAGTTGGCAACAGTAATGCTAGCTCTTTAAAAAATTTGGAGGCATCTATCTTGTGGTGTAAATTTTTGGAGCCTAAAACACCATCAAAGTTTAAAAACATCTCTTCACCAAAGAGATCTAAATGCCAGGAAAAGGCTTATGGAGGAGTTTCTATGAGTGAGTACGATTTTGGTATTTCATACATCATGGAAAGGAAAATGTGGTTGTGTGTGCCTTGAGTAGGAGACCAATTTATCTTCTCCTTGGTAACCTTAAAGGTCAATATGAGGAACATGTGTTGACACAAATCCTAAGAGACAAATTTGGTATTTAAAGGTTACTTCAAACCTCCGCAGCAGAGTGCGATCCAAAGTACGGCGATATCCTGGAAGAAGATGGACAATTAAGATATCGAGGAAGGATGTACATCCTTGAGAATGGGGGTATTCGAAGCAACATACTGAAGGAATCCCATAGGAGAATTTTATTGTGCAATAATCCGGAAAGGGAAGAAGACCCACGCATATATGGAGAAGTTTTTCTTCTGGGTGGGCATGAAGCGCCATGTAGTCCATTTCGTCACCAAAATCCTAGAGTGTCAACAAGTGAAAAGCTTCCTCACCAGGCCTCCTAAAACTACATGATGTTCCTATGTCTAAATGGTAAGTCATCTCTATATGGATTTTGCTGTGGGGTTGCTGCCACATCTCATAGACACAATTCCAATCTTGTGATAGTTGATAGAAAGCAACTGGAGCAGTGCTCATTTATCTGCTAGAGACACTTCTTACTTATATCAATCGGCTGTGGCACTTGTGTTTGTAAGTGAGGTCATCCATTTGTAACGGGATACCTAAGAAGATCATTCTTATAAGGGACTCCGTGATTCACTTCTAGGGTTTTGGATAATTTTGCAGTCAGCATTGGGGACTCGGCTGAACTTAAGAACAACTTATCATCCCTCGCATAAAACAGATGGGAGAACCGAGAGAGTAAATCAAGTCATGAAGACATGCTTTCAGATGTATATATAATGGATAATCAAACCTAGTGGGAGAAGTACCTACCTTGGTAGAGTTTGCCTACACAATGCTTATCATAGTTCCAATTTAATGCTGCCAATTCTACCAATATTTGTAGTTGGGAGGCCGTAGAACGCCATCATTGAGTTTGGAAAGGTTATAAGACCGAGTGATAGTTGGGCCTTAATTGATTCAAGAGATGGAAGAATAGGTGATTTAGATTATGCAGCGGTTAAAGGAAGCACATGATAGGCGTAAAAGCTTTCATGCGGATGCAATACGGGACCACCAAAGTTAAGTGAAGTGGGAGACCAAGTTTTCATCTCAGATTAGGGCTCAATAAGAGTACCATATGGTTCAGAAAGGGAAAAAAATTGTCACCTCAATTTATAGGGACTATCTGTGATCCAAGAGAAAATTGGACCCATATTACTATCCTCAGATCAAGACTTCACTTGCATAAAACTCATACGTATTTCTACGGTATTATGTTTTATGTCATTATGTTGTTGATGAATCACAAACTAAATTGGAAAGAATTACAGGTATCAGACATGGGAAACCTCACAGTAGAACCATTACACAAATTGGAATCCCCAGAGTCCTAAATCTCGTGAAACCGCTCTATAGACTCAAGCAGATCCAAGTTGGGACAAGTATAGTCCAAGATCCGCTACTTGGGAAGATGTCGAGACACTGCAGCGAGACTATCCCTCACTATTTGACCACCTCAAGAACATGTTTCAAGGTTGGTTGTATGTAACACCACCTTGATTCTAGACAAATTTCAGGATTACTCCGAAAGTCTATACTTATTTAGTCACAATGAAACTATTATGGATACACCTAAACTTTAAAATGCATGAACTCTTTGTATGAATGATTAAACAAGTTACTGGATTTATTTACTGCATGTAATGCATTCATTATGTGAATGCAAAATCTATGAACGTTTCAAAACGTTGGCCATTTACGATGTGCATGTAATGCAATCCACATATGAAATGTAAACTCTTCATCGTCGGAACGCTACTGATGATGCATAGCGATGACGACAGAGAATGTGAATTCTAATGAACGTTTCAAATTCCCATTAGACGATGCTGATGCCAAGGATGCACTATTCTTTGGCAAAATGGATAACTAAGGAATGGGTGTCTAAATCTGAATTCATGGGATATTATGATTCATTCTTAACCAGAAAAACTCTTTGATGTGTTAAATTATCTGGCATTGTGGATACCAAATTGAAAATGATGATAGTATGCACTACATGATGATAATGTATAGAAATGTGTGAGTTTGTGTTGTTTTAATTAATTCAGGTTATGGGCTATGAAATAGCCAAAGGATAAGATGATGAAAGTGGATATCGACCACTAACCGAGAACATTATGGTATGAAGATTGTAATTGGAAATTTATATTAGTTTGGATACATTTCTATGATACATGGATCAGTGCATGATTTCAGACGATGACACTGCCCAAAACCGAAAAAAACGATGACAAAACCCGAACACTGTGGGTACATCAGATATTCCATTGTGGTGGGTGAATCTTAGTTAAGGATTAGGAGGGTGGAGGGCCTTCCCACCGCGGTAATCCCTCCTCAAACCCCGTGCTGGGAGGACGGTGTTAGTTCATGCCCCCAAGACATGTGATGATGATTCCATTGACAGTTCGCTAGGGAAGTTTATCGAGATAGTTAATAATCTCCGCTTACGGGTTCCATTTGGAGTTAGTTCAATATAGTTGATCCTCCAATATAGTCCAGCAGAGGGAGGATAGGGAAATGGAGGATGGAAGCAGGTTGGGGAGGAAGGATGATAGTATTAGTTGAGAAAGTATGGAGATCCATCTCAAGTGGGTGGAATTTAATGTTTTCCCCTTCAAAAAAAAAAAAGAGAAATGTTATATGAATATTCATTATTACTTAACTAAACCACACAATTCATTTAAAATAAAAATTGTTGAACCGAATAAAAGTAATTAAATGATTTCTCAAAAAATTGATTGGTTTTATTGTCTTTATATAAAAGACTAGTCTCTACCGACCGATTGGATGCATACATAAAATTACTAAAGGATGAAGGCTTGATTATTAGTACATGTACAAAAAATGTATGTGTATCTAGTACATACAATTCTTGTACATATACACTAGTATGTATTAAATTTCCTTGATCTTACTTACTGATAATGTCGGTTAATTGTTATGAATGTGTGAACCATGTTTCTTTTCCTTGTACCATAAGATACCTTAACTTCGGGACGAAGTTTCTTGAAGGGTGGGTGTATGTAACAACCCTAGTAGAATACATGTTTAGGGAATTATTAAGTAAAATTTTTAGGTAATTAATTTTTCTAACATATTATTAATTAAACAAAGATTGGTATAATGATACTAATTAAATATTTATTAATTAATTAATGGTTACAATTTGATTAATTAATTACATGTTACATTCATTGGCATTGGTATTAAATTAATAGGGTTAATAAATTATAAGTTTAATTGTTAAAGACTTACATGCACGGAAAGGGATAAGACATTGAACATAAAGGGATAGGATATTAATTATAAAGGGATAATATATTAATTATAAGGGGATAAGGTAATAAATGTGTAGGAATGAAGTAAATGAAAAGAAGGTGGTGAAGGAGGATATGAGGGAAGGAGGTTTATGAAGGAGGCATTACCATTCTATGGGGAATTTTTGGGAGGTTTCTCTTGTATTGCATAGAGGAGAGTTTGAGTTCTGTAGTTGGGAAGGGTTAGTACAGGGGGCACCGGTTTGCTGGGGGTTTTGGGCACGGGGGCTAGGATATCCATATGGTATCCTGGAGCTAGGTAGTTGTCCTAGTTGGCAGGGTGGATACTCGGTTTTGGGCAGAGTTGGTCTGTGGATTCAAGTTGGGCAAGCCAGCAGCAGGAAGGTCAACAAGACAAGCGGAAAATGGAGGGTTAGCATCAGACCCGGGTATTTTAATTTATGTATTTGTTTTATGAAATTTAAGGAATATGATGTGTTATGAGACTGTATGTAAGCTATTATGTTTAGCTCAATAATTTATATGTTCTAGTGATTAATTTATTTGTGCAATTGAAATGATTTATATCAAATTTTTATTTACAAGTCACTACACTTACTTCTCGGACTAGCGAGATCATATTACAATAGAAATTTCTACTAGTTGGCCCAGGAAGGAGATGCCCTTCCTTGTGTCCCATGAGACCCCTCTAATTCTCTTTTGAGCACTTCTAAACATTGCAGCCGAATCTCAGCCGATTCCTCGTACACACAAACATAGAGCAACATACAGAGGAACATGTAGTTGAACATCCCCTTGAAACGCTTCAAGCCTACCAGTATTACTTTGGAGTCTATGCGGGACTCGATCCAGAGCGTGAGATTTTTTTGTAAGCCATATTGCAAGATGCCATCAATGAAGTTGAGGAAAATACTATGCATAGTCTTATGATGGTGATCACCATGGAAGAGTTGCAACGATTCCTACATCCACAGGGAAATTGGAAACAAGAAATCTGTGAGTAATGAGAGTGAAATTCGGCCATAAGGAGTTGATTTTGGAAATTGGAAAGGGGAAATCTACGAATAACGAGAGAGTGAAATTCAACGATAAGGAGATTCTTTTGGTGGAAAGGAGTAGTGATCCCTGTGAGCAGTGGAAAATCTTGAGATACATTTCATCGCTCTTCCATTGTGAGGGTAGTGGAAGACCGATGATCCAGTCCCAAACATCTGGGAATTCCATGGATGGATGATTAAAGTAGATGATCATTCCATGCTTATGGATATATTTGGAAAACTTACATTGTTCTATTTCTATAGAAAAAATAGAACAAAATAGCATGACGATTAAACCACGATAACCATAGAACTATGAACAAAGGCTCCGTGGACTATGGTTTGATACGTAAAGCAGATTCCGCCTTCGTGGACTATGGTTTGATACCTAAAGAAGATTCCTCTTTCTGATATTATCCAAAACATATGATTGAGCTTTAGAATATAACCATTGATATGACCATCTTCTCTCCTCATGCTTCCTAAGCTGTTTTAAGATCAACTAGAATAGTTAGGCGACCATGACAACATATCCACGCCTATGGTTCTTCACACATATATTCTAATTTGGCGTTTCACATTTAATGAGTTTGTATATGAAGATTTATATTTTATTAACAAATTTATTTTTCGACTTTTACATTTTCTCCTTTGATTTAATTGCAAGAGAATAACACTCGTTTCATTAACTATTAAGGAAAACATGCATATGACAAATACGTCATAAAGATGTATATAAAATTATGCTCATCAAAACATGTATAGCAAGGCTGGGCTTAGTAAAAGGACAATAATTTTTGGATTAATATTAAATTAAAAAATATAATTTAAAAATAGATTTTGAATTTAATTTTTATTGCAATGAATTATTTTTTATATAGTAATATTGCATTATTTATAATTTCAAATCTAGAAGTGGGTAGGGTATGTATATCTTCTTAGATTTTATTAGTCAAGTTGTTGGATAGAGAAAAACCCTTATCCCACAAACAAGGGGGTCTCATACACCAATTTGATTTCTTAACTTGACTTGACCTTAAAAATAGATTATTATTATTAAGTTTTATATAATTACTAATCATATTTATGCAATTATTTATATTACTACAAGTTTTATATAATTACTAATCATATTTATACAATTGTTTATCAAATTATTTAAATTTTTGAAATTCAATTTTTATTAATATATTATTTTTTATATAATTAATATAAAAAATAATATTTTATATTACTTTAAATTTTATATAAATATTAATTACTTATATAATTAAAATATATGATAATGGTTATATAATTTTAATCATTAAATTTTAAAAATTATATTAATCAAAATATTAATCATATATTTATTAATTAAATTTTAAAAATTATAGTAATCATAATATATTTAATGATATATTTATTATTTGAGTTTGTGAAATTCAACTTTTATTAATGTATTATTTTCTTATATAATTCAAATATAAAATAGTATTTTATATTACTTTGAATTTTATATAAATATTAATTACTTATATATAATTGAAATATAAAATAATTATTATATAGTTTTAACAATTAGGTTCTAAAAAGTATATAGAATAATTATTATATAGTTTTAACAATTAAGTTTTGAAAAGTATAATAACTAGGATACTTAATCATATATTTATCAATATTATAATTTTCTAATTTATGTTTTTTTAATGATTATTAATTTTTATATTATTGTTTAATGATTATTAATTTTTATATTATTGTTTATCTAAAAAAATTAAAAACTCTATTTTTATTAATTTTGTTTTCAACATTATTAATAAACTATTTTTATCTATTTTTATTATAATATAGTTTTATCTTTATAAGTTTGAATTTTTGGTGTTTTCAATTCTCTTTGAACATAGTATTGGAACATATATAATTATTATTAAAATAAGAAGTTTTGTAAAGAATGCAATCATTGCTTTAAAATATTTGATCATAACAAATTTATAACTTTTTGATAAATTGAAAATTTTGGTATTTTAAATATCAATATAATTTTGGATGTGTAATTAATTTTTATTTTTAAATTAAGATAATTAAAAAAAAAAAATTCCACATTGATAATTAAAATAAAAAAATATTTTTGAAAATTAAACACTAAATCTTGATTGTTGGAACACCTTTGTCATACACCTTTCAATGTTGTGATAGAGAAAGTAATGATTGTTGAGTAGTAACAAGGAATAAATGTTGAGTAATAGTAGGGAACAAATGTTGAGTAGTGGGAGGTTTTACCTCCCAAACTTGCACTTAATCATAAAACCCCTAATCCACAAGGTGCAACCCGAGCAAGAACTACTTGGATGGTCACCGTTGCCACCTAAGTAACGTTTCCTCTTAAATTTTGTTAGATCTCCTCATACTCAAGGGGCTATCCCTAAGTACGAATACCAAATCTAAACAATAAGGTACAAGGTGATATAAGAGAGTAGCTTTACTAAAACAATGTACAATATAATTTATAAAAGTAGATGATGGTAAATTGCTAAGACTAGTGTCATTCTAAGGGTTATGGAGTCAAACAATAAAAACAAGGAGAGCTTGACATCATATGGAAAATACATAGTCAAACCATTAAAGATGCATCATGACTAATCCAAGTAGATATTATTTTAGGTTATGAGAGTAAATGAGGGCCCTTATAATCCAAGTAGATATTGTTTTAGGTTGAGAGTAAATGAGGGCCCTTATACAAGACTCACCATCAACACTAAGAATATGTAGATAATAGATAATGTGTAACGATAGTGAAATGAGGGCCCTTATAAAAGTATATATTATTTTAAGTTGAGAGTAAATGAGGGCCCTTACACAAGGCTCGCCATCAACACTAAGAATATGTAGACAATAGATAATGTGCAACCATAGTGAAAAGAACTAGGAGAGAAAAGAATTAGGAGAGAATACATTACTTTTTATTTAAATAAAATTCAAGTTTTTGTTCATATTACATTACCAAGGGTGGGAAGTCATGCATAGAAATAAATAATATTGCAAACAAGTTTTGTAAATAGGCCAATGGGCATGGGAATTTTGTAGAAGAATGTGGGATATTAGACTATAAACCAAAACCTAACATGAAATATTTAGCCATTCAAGTGGATTAACTATAGGAGAAATAATTGGAGGGAAGAAAATAAATTGTACAAGTCTAAACATTCTACTCTTTGGACATTTTTAGCAACCATCACTGGAATTCACCTATGTAATTGTTGTTGAAATTGCAAATTTTCATTGTTGGAATTGCATTTTTGAATGCATAAATGGATTTAGCACCTTGAAAAAATCATTATTGCACTTGAATTATGCAATCTCAACAACTGATATCTGCAATTCCAACAATTCCTCTAAATTTTTTGTTGGATTGTGAGAAAAAATGATTGGAAAATTATACTTGAATAAAGTTCAAAAAGTACAATGTTATTTAACAAAGGTGCAACATACGGCCATGGGAAACCTTGACATCCCTCTCTTGTGCGCACGAGAAAACTTATTCTTTGAGGAATCTTGCTTGCGAGTGATCCAAATTATTATACTATTGGGCATTTGATTGTGACTATGAGGCATTAGGGATGTGATTATATGTTATTTTGCTGTATTGACATAGACATGTGCTATTGACTGGGTTCTCCTAAGTGTGTTGGACTTTGGACCTCGAGGATGCAGAGGCATCGATGAAACCCTTGGACTCTGGATCGAGTCAGGAAGTAGACTATTGGGGTTTGATTGTTTTGTTACATATGCTAATTAAAAATTTATTAATTAAAAAGAAAAAGGGGAAAAAGATAATTTTCTACAGTTGCTAATTTGACTTTTAGATAAAATGAGAAAATAAGGAAACTTAAAAATTAGAAAACTAAGGGGAAAAGGGGGGAAACAAAAAGAAAAAGGGGAAACATAAGGAAAAAATAGAATGACTAACTTAGTAGGGAACCTTTCCTTAAAGAACTTTCTAAATTAAACTCAACTAGGATTTTAGTAAGGGCGTAAGACATTAAAATGTGTAAGGGAATATGGGGACACCTAGGAGTGATTCTAGGAATGCTTTAGGTGGGTGAGGGAAATATGAGTGATTAAATAATTAATGAAATTAATTTCTGGTGCTACTAAGGGGATGGGTGACATGTGTACGGGGAAGGTTATTTCTGAATGAAATTATTGAAAAATAAATTAAATGGGAATTTGGGAAAGAAATGACTTAGAAATTCTATATAAAGGAGTGAGGAGAAGGAAGATGGATCTCTTCTTTTATGCGTAACGTTACGCTACAATTTTTTTGACTTGATTGACTTATCTTGTGGGAGTTGGGATACCCATGTTGGTGAGGAGTGGTAGCTCATCCTTGCGAGGCGAGATGGGAGCTATTTGTTCTCTGGTTTAGTGTGCATGGCCCCTTTGTTGCTCGGGGGGCTAAGGGGGAAGAAGAGTACCCCTAGCGGGGGCAGGACGGAGAGCACAGGACAACAACTCAGAGCTGTCACTTTGGGCTACGATACACCTGCTTTTATTTTGCATGGTAGATTACTATTGATCTTGTGCTTTCATTTTTGTACTTTTAATGTGTAAAGAAAAGTGTTTTACTTAGCATTTTTTTTTTCACCGAGAACTTAAGGCCATCCTAGCTTTATGCTCGCTACATTGATTTGATCTCCTTGGCCATCTATCCTTGATTTCTATGACTATTCTGTTGTTTTATTGATTTTTGAAGAGATTGTTCCTTAGCTTTCTCCCTCATCCCTAGATCATCAGTCCACGCCTGAACAATCGGCAAGGAGCCAGGTCGAAGGTCGTCACTTCCGTGTTAATAGACCTATAGATCCTAATGCCCCGCTTTTCTGTGCATGGATGATGAACAAAGGATGTTTTTGCCCAACTATCTACGCATGTTGATTATTACTGGTTGATGGATTGCCTTGCGCCTTTGGCAATTGAATACCTCTGCGATTGTTTACCTTTTCTTTCCACAATCCACTTATTATCCTCTACATTTTAATATCTACATTTTACCTTACTTATCTCTCAGCCTTGTTGATTAAAACTTCGATTTTCTCTACATTTTAATTGTTGAATCTTGGATAAACCCTTGAGACTTCAATGGTGAAACTTTGCCCGTGCTTCTGATTGTTTACTTCTGCATTTTCTAGAGGTGGTTTTCTTCTGCATTTTCTTGTGATGGATTATCTCTTAGTTTTTGAAGTCTATACTCAGCCTTTACACAACTGGTTCACCATGGTTCTTGTGGCTCCTTAACCAAAATTTCCCTTTACGATTTTCCTGAACCCTCCCACAACTATTTTTACTTGGAAGAGCTTCGTTGATACATTCTGTAAAGTCCTCCTCATTACGACAACAACTCTGATAACAGGTGCAATTTTTTTTTTTTTTTTCGAAAAGCTTGCAACAAATTACAATTACCAACATTTTAATTATTATCAATAACAACAAGGCTGCATTATTCCTTACCATACAGGATAACCCCCTTACCCTTTTTATTTCGACACCCTTGCAATGAATTAGAATTGCATACATTGTATATGTCTCAACCATACAATTTCTATGACCTTACATGAATAAAAACATTGCAAATAAACAAGAGGAGCTCACATTTCATAAGTCACAATGCTAACTTAGCCTTCTTCATATTTCAAGAACCTTACCTTTATATGTTTTTAATCATAATGAATTTGTAGCGTCATTACCCTAAATATAACCAATATCATCACCTTTGCATTATAAAAATAGTCAGTTAAATTAAGGATTTTACTTGCATTGTTATCACTAACAATTGGAACTGCAATGATGAGACCTGTAAAATAGCCATATCGTTTTTCCTATTAAACAGTAATGCAAATTAAATGCAAGGCCCTACATGTTATGGTCTCAATTACGAGAGAATGATGAACTCTGCAGTAAATAACCGTATTCTTCTATGATGTTACCAAGACCATGCAATAAAAATATCATTAAACTTCCAATCGTGCGATCCAACACTAAGGCTATAATTTATTTTAAGTTGCAATAATCATTCCCTTAAATTTTGACCTGTAATTTATAGTAGCAAATCGTTACACCTTAAACCATTTATAAAGTTGTTACAACCTCATTACATCAGCGATTTTAATGCTACTACCCATTCTGTAACACGTGAACCCGTGGCCCAACCAGCTCTGCTAGAAATTACAGTGCTAGTAGAATCAACGCGCAGAGGTAAAAATTAATGCCAGAGATATCAAGAAATTTTAAATGTAAACATCCAACATTAAATCGCGTTTTCCTAGGTAAGAGGGGGTAAAACAGCAGTTGCCCAAATTGCCAAGTCTCTTCAAGGATCGCGGGTCCTCCATACGACCATTCCCCCAATAAAATTTAAGGAGCAACCAAAAGTATGAGCACACAGGTCAAGGGTGGACGTCGCTCAGGTATCCAAGGTATTAATAGAGTTTCTGTACAAGGCACATTCACAGGTAAGGAATGTTTTTCAACAAAAGGCCAGTATGGTTTTGATGGCACCCATCAAGGAGAACGCTCAATAGGAAACTCGCTGATGCAAACGTGAGGAGGACTTGAGGATAACTATGCCAGGAAACGATTTAGTTTCCTTGGTAGATTCAACTGAAAAAGGAATTTACAACTGAAGGGTTTACAAGCCACCAACAAACATGAGCTCCATAGATATTTTCTTCGTGAACTCGAGGTTGTTCCAAAACAAAATTTCAACGTGGGTTTGTGCTGCAAAAAGGATGATCGTGTCTACTCCCCCTATAACCCGAATGTAATTGAATAGATATGCACTCATATTTCCTCCCCTCACCAATTTGAAGTTGGGGAAAGACTTCGATGAACACAAATTCTTCAAATCAGAGCAATATTCCATCTTAACAAGAACAACAATCTTATACTGAGGGTAATTTCAAACCATCCTATTCTCTACAAGAGAAGCTATAAATCCATCCACACCGGTGATGAGAATATTCTGAGAATGAAGTTTACAGTCCTTGAGGAAAAAAAAATGCGCGACCATTACATTTGGCAAAGCTGCGGAATTAACCCTTACCCTTTATCTATTTTCAAACGGCAGAGGTAACACATACAAGTAAAATTTTGGATATATATATATTTTTAAAACAGGTAAGAACGCAAATTCTTTAACAAGGGAAAGGGGCCTATAGCTTAGTTGTAGAGCATTTCACTGCAGAAGAAAAGGTCACCAGTTTGAACCTGTTCGGGCCCTCCATTGGAATTTCTACCGTGGGCAGCATTATTAGCTGTAAATAGTTTAAATCCTTGAATTTTTACCTTTGGATGGCTTATAATATGTTTTTAACATCATGTCATATGTAGTATAAAGTTGCATGTCAAATGATGATTTCAGATTCATATTAAAGAGAGACTAATTCAACGGATATAAAAATGTGAACTACAATATAAGCAATTGCAAGATTGAACAAATATTACTTTAATAATTGAAACACTTTTTATACCTTACACATCTCACTGTACTTAAGAATACGTCACCAGTAAGAATGGAAAGGATACCAACTACTCAATGTACCTTAGCCTTATCGCTCACTTTGTGTGTCGTCCGCGCGCTCCATGCCGCTCCCGCTCGCCGACCGCTAAGACCTCACCGGTACCTCCTAGTCAATCACTAGGGGTACTCTGCTTCCCCCTTAGCCCCCCGAGCCGCAAAGGGGCCACACAAAATCCAGATGGTAAGTCTAGCTTCCCATCTCGCCTTGCAAGGCCGAGCTACCACTCCTATTTGAGCTGAGAAAATCCCAACTCCTCACAAGCAATCAGTCAAGTCACAAATCTGGCAGCGTAACGTTACGCTAACAACCGATCCCTTTCTTCCTCATCTCCCTTTTCTTTTATAGAGTTTTGAGACCCACCAAATTTCTTAATTCACATTTTAAATTAAGTTTCAATAAAATATTCTAAATATTCTCCATCGCACAAGTGTCGTCCATCCCCCTCTTTTCTCCAATAAATAATTTCTTTAAATTTATTTAATTGTCTCAAATACCTCACCCACCTAGAGTCACTCCTAAATTTACTCTTGGGCGTTCCTAGATCCCCTTACATATTTTAAATACTTTCCTAAAAAAAAGATGTTACTAAATTAGCTCAGATTAGCAAGTTCTTAATTGCAGATTCCTTACTATGTTGACCTTGCTTTTTACCATAAGTTCCCATCTTTCCTTTATTAAGTTTCCTCCATTACTTAGTTTCCTAATTCTTATTATTCCCTTCTTTCCCCTTTTTATTAAATCCCAAAATGCCAGTTGCGTTATTAAATCCTTCCCACTATTATTAATTTAATATCTTTGTCCTTCCACAAGTTAATGAATAATTTCTTCTTTAGAGAATTTTTAGAATCCACTATTTTAATTAAATTCTTACTCTCTTCATTTACCCAAATTTTTTTATGAAAACTAAAAATAAAAAAAAAATTTTTTAAATTTTATTTTTATTTTTTAGGGTCCTGTTCTTAAGGTTGGACTAGGTACCCTGAAGTTTTAGACTTAGGACTTAGATTTTGAACTAAACCCCTTAATTAGTAGCTTAAAGAATTTGTGTATGTCAAATGTCTTAAGACCATCTAGGATTTGTTCCTTCATCAACATCATAGCGACGTGTGTCGCCGGGGCCTTTTTATATTAACTCAGGTGCCACCAGCCAACTCATGTTTCTTTTGCTGACGTGCCCTTGGAGATGCCTGCGTGCTCCAGGGTGCCTCACCAACTTGGTAGACATCTATAATACAGGAGTCAACACTGCCGGGAGGTGAACTTGTAGGAGACTAAAGGGGCTCTATGGAATAAGGCCCCCACCATATTAGGCACCCCTTAGAATAATCATGAGCGTATGTGATCCTTTACGACATAAGTGGATTCTCTCGAACTAGTTAATCGTTATCCTACAGTTCGATCCATGGCGGCAGTGCTAGTAGGTTGTGGCATTTCGTTGTCCACACCTCTCCTCAACCTCTCACGGAAATCGTGTGCGGACCCTTTACTCCATATGTGATGCAAGTCGGCAAGCTATAAATGCGACTTGCATCATCAACATGTCACGATGTGTCAGAACATGTCAAAATCATAGCATCGAATCCATTGAAATATCACGGTAAATAAATCGACCCAAATAGCTTCCTAACTCAATTAAAGGGAGTCTAAGGGGGTTCATCAATGCCTCTACATCCTCGAGGGCCAAAATCCTACCTTTTCGATGGCTGAGTCAATAACCTATCTATGTCAAGCGATTAAAACATCATCATCTATCTTAAGCATCATAATCAAGGATAGCGTTTTAATATCAAAAAGTCCGGATCACTTCTTGACAAATTGTCCTCAAAGAATAAGTTTTCTTAGTCCGCCAGAGCGGGATGTGCCACCCTCTTAGATGCAAACCGTCAGAAGTTTCTAAGTATAAATGCTGAAATAAATGTATCGCAGTATCATAAGTGTATCTATCTATCAAACAAAAATGGAAGCCCCGTGCATATCATATCAATCCTCCTAGGTCATCGAGTGTAGTTCTCTTATCCCACTAGACCTTGGCACGATCTGGATGGAGCGTCATAACTATCGACGTGATGATCTAAGATGCGGACTATCTCAGCCGTGAGCACTCCCTTGTTTGATACTTGCAAGGAACTCATGTTAATCGCGTGTGTAGGATCACTAATATAATGTCTCAAAAGCAGTCATGAAAAACATCATGCATACGCCTAAAAGAATCGGGCAAGGCTAGTCGATGGGCCAAGGGCCTTCTCTCCACAATCTCTCAAGGTCCCATGAACCTAGGAAAGTTGCTGCTTCAAACTTGTTCGAACTCTTATGTGGTTTAACATGCAAATACTTTCGATCTCAGGCCTCGTAACCTCGATGGAATGGGATGGCATCGACATAACTCTTTTGTCCGGTCTGCTTCTTTAATCCTTTGTCTTATGGTTTTGCATTTTTCTCTTCCATTTCTTGGATAAACCTGGTCCCCACGGAACCCTATCAAGCCCATCCCAACTCAAGAGATGTCCCACAGACCGCGGTGGCCATGAAACTCAAAAGTATGCCATCTTAATGGTGCTCGGTAACTGTTGTAAACAGAAGCTCTACTAGAGGCAGGATTCATCCATACTTTGTTGGTCCATCACCTGTCATGACATGTCTTCCAAGGGAACAGTTTTGTTCGTGCAATACGTTCATTTTCTGGGTATTCGGTACTAGGTTAATTTGGGTTCCCAAGGGCTCTTGGAATCTCGTCCAAATTGTCGATAACACTGATCCTCGTCGGATATAATCTTCTTAGGCACACCATGCAGCCTCACAATATCATTGATGAAAAATCTAGATATGTCAGGTGCTTTATACGTCGTATGTACGGGAATAAAGTGAGCACTCTTTAGTGTCTACTACAAAATCGGTCGTGTCTCCTCATGGTCGGTGGAAATCCAACTGATAAAATCCATCGAACTCGCTTCCATTTCGATTCGAGATAACGTGGTTGAAGTAATCCTGCCGAGGGTGTCATGCAGCAGCTACCCTCGACGCTTTTAGACATCCTAGCCCACATAGTTACATTATCGCCGACCTTCATACCCTTCCAGGAAGAATAAGGTTTTAAGATGCGCCTCATCTTAAGTGACTCTGGGTGACCATGTAACTGCTCTATGAGCCTTTCTCGGGATCAACATCCTCAACTTTTCGTTTGGCGGTATGTAAATCCTACTTCTAAACCTCAACAACCCATCACTATCGAAAATCCCACTCATATCATGGTACCCAATGTTGTGTTTTGTTCGATAAAATCCTCGACTTCTTTGTACCGGAGTCATAAATCACTGACGTAAAGTGAGAATCCTTGTCGTAGATTCATATGAAGGCAACACCGAAAGATCGTGGTCTTTGACTCGAAGCATCGGTACTCAGTTCACGCTGTAAGTAATCTCAAAAGTCGTACTCGCTAAGCAGTGCCGACCAACGCCGTTGGCAGCGCTCGGCGCATTCGTTGGCTTTGCATGAAAGTAATATTCTGACCCGTTAGTCTTTAATTCAAATTTTAGGTCAACAAGGTAGTGTCTCCAAGCCTTCAAAGATATACGAGGCTAATAACTCCAAATCGTGCATCACATGGTTACGCTGCCTTCTCAGTTTCCTGAAATGTAAAGAGAATCTTTCGTCGTCTTGCATCAAGACTCCACCTAAACCTTCCTTGGATGTGTTAGTCCATACCAAGAAGTCGTGTCCATCATCGTTAGTGCTCCGGTAGCTATGGTCAACAACTCCTTGATAGCCAAGTAGCTTCGGCGTTTACCGGTCCAAACAAACTTCTTTTGTCGTTAAATTGATTGGATTTGCTATCTTGAAAAAACCCTCGACAAATGCGATAGTATCCTATAAACCCATAAAATATGCATATACGCTGACGTTAAATTAGGTCACGGGACCTTGTTCCATAATAGCCTCAACCTTGGATGGATCCTCGGCGATACCTTCACGGAGATGACATGCCTAAGTAGTGAATCTCGATTGATAAAAGAGCATTTGGACAACTTCCCATACATTTTGTGCTCTCGTAGACACTATAGTACCAAGCATGAGTGTTCATCATGCTTCTCTATCGTATGAGAGTAAATCAAAAAATCGTCAATGAACGGCGAACTTGTGTCAAAACACTTTCGCCGGAACTTTAGTTCATCAGAACTCATGATACCCACGGGGCATTTATTAAGTCAAATGGTAAAGCAAATTAAACTCGTAATGTCAAATCTCATCAAAGGCGGTCTTATGTCATCCTCCTTGATCCATAATGGTGATACCGATGTAAATCGATCTTGGAGAATAACGACCAGCACCCTTCATTTGATCGACGGATCATCCGATTCTTATTAAGGATACTAATTCTTGATCGTAGCCTTGTTAGGTTAATTATTCAATGCAAAGCCTCCACGATCATCTTTCTTTCATATGAAAATATTTGTATTTGCACCCCAACACCCTCTGGTATCAGGTCGGGTCAACAACTCCTTTAGTTACATTTCCAACTCTTGTAACTCAGGCGTTGACAACCGATAAGGCACTCTTGCTATTAGTTCAGTTCTAGGTTTCAATTCAATTGTAAAATCCAACTCTCTTACAGGCGGTAAACTTGGTAACTCTTATGAAAATACGTCTACAAACTCTCTCACTGCTGGAAGGTGTTCTAGACCTTCCGTTACTCCTTTATCATTTTAGCGTGAGGATCGCATAAATCTTCACCCTTTGCGCATACTCACGTAATTATGGGAAGGAATGAAGACTCGAGGATACTGGTTCCGTCCTACTATAACACATCTCTTTCCTTCATCATCAGCCAAGCTCAACCATTTGCGTCTTATAGTTAAGGTATCGCCTCATCGCGATTCAATAATCCATACCAATCCGACTTCACCAGATCCTAAGATAAAATGACGTGCAAGTTGACCTTGACTCTCCCGGAGTTAAGGGCATGGCAAGTAACGCTCATCAACCTGTTTGGCTCACGAAGCCATCTCTATGAAGCTAAACTTGTCATTTTAGACTTCCTTTACCTTAATAAATCCTTTTTAGTGTTGCACCTGAAATGAAACTCTGAGTAGCACTTGGGTCTATCAAAATGCTAAAGAATGCAGTCAGCGACAATACTATCGTCTTGAGCGCAATCATTGTCTCTGCTTGTGATTATTCACCGCCGCATAGATCGATGAATCATATCACCCGGTAGTGGAAGTCCCGATGATCGACTTTTCTGGTCCTCTCCACACGGGCAATTCGCGGCTGATGTGGCTCCACATCAACACCCTTCTTGACCCGATGGTCTAATTTAGAAGATGGCCCACCGGCCTAGGGCAGTCTTTATTTTCTTTGAGCAGACTAAGCTGCTTCTTCTTTGACTGCCGGCGGCGGCTAACTGTGATATTGTGGTCCTCAATAAAAGGTGCCAGCTACTCATGTGGCGATGATAGATTTAGTGAGTGGATCCTCTCAAAACCCGCGATATCCGGTACGTATGTCTTCTTTAAGTGTCTAATCGCGATATGCACGATGAACCACGCCCTCTGAGTTCGTGATCTGATCGACCCCAGCGATAAGCTCCTCCTTTGCTATGAGGCCCTTCTAGATGACATCATGCAAATTATGAGGCATCAAGATCCTCACCTATGCACGAATGTTGAAGTTAAGTCCAAAAAAAAACTTGTCGACCTTCATCTTCTCTGTGTTTAGATGTGGAACATACCAAAGTAGATCCATAAAACGAGCCTCGTACTAGAGCACCGTACGACCTCCCTATCGTAAAACGTTGAACTCATTGAGTTGACACTCAATGAATTCTCCCGAAGAAGGTACCTCTCTGAAACCACTCCTCGAACGTCCCATGACCGTCTTGACCATTATTAGTTGAGGTAGGAGCGTATTACACCATAGAAGAGCGCTTTCCTTCAGTTGAAAGACTTCCATACGGACCTTCATGTTGGAAGTATAATCACAAAGCGCAAATCACATCACCATACTCTCCAACCATACCTCGACAGTTGTGTCTTCCATGGCACCAAAGAAATTGGGAAACTTAACCTTCTCAATTTCACGGTGAATGCCACACATAACGATCGTCGCGGCGTGGTGGAACCTCGGTGGAGTGCTGCGCCACAGCCTAAAATCTCTGTCGAAATGGTTGATCAGTGCCTCAAGTATGCGGTGAAAATATCTCATCATCCCAACAACACATCGCCAACTTCCTCACAGTCGCTCCGAGACACGCTTTCTCACGGGGAGTTAGACCTCGGTGGATGCTCTTGGGCGTCACGCCTCTCCCTAACCATCGTCGTTTGCCTCGAAGTGGCTCCTCTAACCATGATCACCTTACGTACACAATCAACTCGATCAAAAAATAGTATAATCAAATCTAATCATCCCAACGAAATCCGTAGCGAATCCCAAATTAATTAGGTCAGAGCTCTCATACCATATGTAAAGTCCTCCTCGTTATGACAGCAACTCTGATAATAGGTCGCGTTTTTTTCTTTTACCGAGAAAGCTTGCAACAAATTACAATTAGCAACATTTTAATTATTATCAATAAGAGCAAGGCTGCATTATTCCTTACCATACAGGATAACCCCAATACCCTTTTTATTTCGACACCCTTGCAATGAATTAGAATTACATACATTTTATATGTCTCAACCATACAATTTCAATGACCTCACATGATATAAAAATGATACCGAATAAGCAAGAGGAGCTCACATTTCATAAGTCACAATGCTAACTTAGCCTTCTTCATATTTCAAGAACCTTACCTTTATATGTTGTTAATCATAATGAATTTGCAGCGTCATTACCCTAAATATAACCAATATCATCACCTTTGCATTATAAAAATAGTTAGTTAAATTAAGGAGTTTACTTGCATTGTTATCACTAACAATTGGAACTGCAATGATGAGACCTGTAAAATAGCCATATCGTTTTCTATTAAAGCAATATTACCACAGGAAATTAATTAGGGGCCCTACATGTTATGGTCTCAATTACGAGGGAAGGATGAACTCTGCACTAAAAACTGTACTCTTCTATGATGTTATCTAGACCATGCAATAAAATATCATTAAACTTCCATTTGCGCGATCCAACACTAAGGCTAAAATTTATTTAAGTTGTAATAATCATTCCCTTAAATTTCGACCTGTAATTACGGTAGCAAATACTTACACCTTAAACCATTTAGAAATTTGTTACAACCTCATTCCAACAGTGATTTTAATGCTACTACCCGTTTTGTAACACGCGAACCCACAACCTAGCCAGCTCTGCTAGAAATTACAACACCAATAGAATCAATGTGCAGAGGTAAAAATTAATGCCAGAGATATCAAGAAATTTTAAATGTAAACATCCAGCATTAAATCGCGTTTTCCTGGGTAAAGGGGGGTAAAACAACAGTTACCCAAATTGCCAAGTCTCGGCAAGGATCGCAGGTCCTCCATATGACCATTCCCCCAATAAAATTTAGTAATAGCGGTTTGAACCTGCCTTGAGTCAAGAATTGATAAACTCCATCCAAGGTATTAGAGTTTCTACGCAGTAGCATTCACAGTGGGAATGTTTTTAAGCAGAAGGCCAATTATAGTTTTGATGGCACTTTCTACCGACAAGGAGCGCTCAGCAGGAATCTCTACATTTAGATGCTTGAGCATTGAGGAGACAGGAATGCTGAAACTGTTTGTGGTGGGTCATGAAAAAGAATTTACTGTGAAGGGTTTCTGAAGCCACCAACATGACATGATTTCCATAGATGTTTTTCTTCGTGAACTTGAAGTTGTTCTGAAACAAAATTTTCAACGTGGGTTTGTGCTGCAAAAAGAATGATCGTGTTTATTCCCTCTATAACTAGAATATAAATGACTAGATATGCTCTCGCAATATCTTCCCTCACAAATTTGAAGTTTTGGAATGACTTCGATGAACACAAATTCTTCAAATCAGAGCAATATTCCATCTTAACAAGAACAACAATCTTATACTGAGGGTAATTTCGGACCATCCTATTCTCTACAAGAGAAGATATGAATCTAGCCACACCGGTG
This sequence comes from Picea sitchensis, assembly GCA_010110895.2. Classification (NCBI taxonomy): domain Eukaryota; kingdom Viridiplantae; phylum Streptophyta; class Pinopsida; order Pinales; family Pinaceae; genus Picea; species Picea sitchensis. The sequence continues at coordinate 140,525 of SNQJ01S0007681.1, forward strand.
ATGAGAATATTATGAGAATGAAGTTTACAGTCCTTGAGGAAAAAAAAATGTGCGACCATTACAATTGGAAAAGCTGCGGAATTAACCCTTACCCTTTATCTATTTTCAAACGGCAGAGGTAAAACATACAGGTAAAATTTAGGATATATATATATATATATTTTAAAAGCAGGTAAGAGCATGGAATTATTTAACAAGAGAAAGGGGCCTATATTTCGGTTGTAGAGACATTTCCTTCTGAGAAGAAAAGAAGTCACCGGTTTGAACACATTGGGCCCTCATTGAATTTCTATGGCATTAAATTTGTAATCGTTTAAATCTAACTGAATTTTTACCTTTGAATGACTTATAATCTTGTTTTTAACATCATGTCATGTGTAGTACTCGAGTTGCATGAAATGATGATTTTATATTCATATTAAAGAGAGACTAATTCAACGGAGATAAAATGTGAATTACAATATAAGCGATTGCAAGATTGAACAAATATTACTTTAATGTTGAAACACTTTTATGCCTTACACATCTCAACGTAGAGGCCATCTACGGTAATAAGAATGGAAAGGATACCAACTACTCAATGTACCTTAGCCTTATCGCTCACTCCGTGTGTCATCCGCGTGCTCAGGTAGCTCCGGATTAGTCGACCCAGTGAGACCTCACGAATACCTCCCGACCAATTGATGAGGTGCTCTACTTCCCCACTTTGCCCCCAAAACCACAAAGGGGCCACAAATCAGGATAGGTAAGTCCAACTTCTGACTCGCCCTATGAGCGAGCTACCACTCCTATCTGAGCTCAGAAATCCCAACTCCTCACAAGCAATAGAGTCAAGTCACAAATCAGCCAATGGCATTCCTTCTTTCTTAGATCATTTTTCCCTCATCTCCCTTTTCTTTTTATAGAGTTTTGAGACCCGTAAAACTCCTGGTCACGGCTTTTTAAATTAAGTTTCAATGAAATATTCTAAATATTCTCCATAGCACAAGTGTCGTCCATCCCCCAATTTCATCCAATAAATATTTTCTTTAAGTTAATAATTGTCTCAAATGCACTCACCCACACACAAATTAGCTCCCTAAATTTACTCTCTAAGTTCCTAGATCCCCACATGTTTTAAATACTTTGCTAAAAAAAGATGTTACTAAATTATCTCAAATTAGAAGGTTCTTAATTCTAGATTCCTTACTATGTTGTTTTTGGCACTACCATAAGTTCCCATCTTTCCTTTATTAAGTTTCCTCAATTACTTAGTTTCCTAATTCTTATCATTCCCTTCTTTTGCCTTTAACTAAAACCCAAAATGGCAGTTCGTTGTCTTTCCACATTATTAAAATTATTATCTTGTACTTCACAGGATTAATGAATATTTCTTCTTTGGGAATTTTTTAATCCACTCTTTTTAATTAAATTCTTACTCTCTTCATTTACCCCAAAATTTTATGAAGACTAAAATATTACTTAAGTGGGTTTTTGTTTAAACTTTTATTTTATTTAGGGTCATGTTTCAAGTTAGTCAAAATTTTACCCTGAGAAGTTTAGACTTAGGACTTAGATTATGAGCTAGGCGACAATTGGTTAGGGGAGTTGTTTATGGATTTCTTAAGGTGTTAATTTCTTGGGGCCATCTAAGTTTGTTCCTTCATGTCAACATCAATCGTTAACGCGCCGGGGCCGCACCATTATCAAGGTGCCTCACAACTCATGTTTCTTTTGGCTGCCCTTGAGGATCACCACATGCTCTAAAGGTGCGTACAAAGCAACTTAATGTTTCTTTTGCGTGACGTCCCCTTCCGGATGCACCACGTGCTCCAAGGTGCCACTCATCTCTTGAATAAATTTGGTAGAGATCCTGCCCCTAGAGTCCAGCCTTTCAGCCAGGTGAACTGTGGGAGACTAAGGGCTCTAAGGAATAAGGCCCCAGCCTTATTGCGTGCCCTTTAGAATATTCGTGAGAGACTGTCTCATTCTTTCCTCATGACATTGTGGGTCTTTTTGAACTAGGTAATTGTTAACCAATAGTTCGAGCCACGCCTGGAGTGCTTGTAGGTTGTGGTAGGGTTTTTTTGTCCACACCTCTCCCTCTTAACCTCTTTGGAAGCGTGTGTGGCCCCTCCACTCCATATGTGAGTCCAGTTTGGCAAGCTATAAAATCAACTTGCATAATCCAACAATCGTGTGGTATGTCAACATCCTTATCATCAAATCAATGAAATATCATAGTAAATAAATCAACCCGATAACACTCCAAATCAATGAAATATCATAGTAAATAAATCAACCCAAATAGCACACTCCCTGACTCAATCCGGAGTCCAAGGGGTTCCATCGATGCCTCTGCATCCTCAAGGTCCAAAACCCTTCACACTCAATAAAAATGAGTCAATAGCACCTGTCTATGTCAAAGCATTAAAACATCATGTCATCTATCATAGCGCATCATAATCAAGGATAAACGTTTTAATATCAAAAGGTCCAGATCACTTGCGAGCAAGTGTCCTCAAAGAATAAGTTTTCTCAGTGTGCCAGAGAGGGATGTTACACAGTCTTATATTTTTACTTCATTTACCACAATGGTATTTTCCTCTATGTTTTTAATGAAATTACTTTGCGTTCTATGACTAATGACTACGATTTACTTTTCTCTAAGTCAGCAATGTCAACACAACGATTTCCTAACTGATTATGGATTTATAGCAGACTGTAGCTATTTTAATGGCAATGTTTTTATAACAACAATTTAAGAGTAGCATTTTCTTTATATATGTGAATGACATACAATGTTTTCTTTGATTTGAATGATGGAAAATGTTTTCTAAGACCATCCACATGGAATACTAAGATTAAAGAAAAATTTCAGTATGCATAGCACGTGCAATGTGCAGTCAATTAAGGGACAACTAACTCAAATACTATTATTTAGAATGTGATGATAAGATTACAACTATAACTCGAAGTCTGTGGGAATCGTTTACCTGAAGGTTAAATACACTGCAAGGTTTAACGTTTACTTCTACTTTATTTTGAGTTGATTACTTTGAATTAAGTATCAATTGTTTTCCCTTGATATGCTAGAGCAGGGCGTCGGGCGTTACATAACATCCTTCCTTGTGATGGCTTCAATCAATTCGACAACAACTATTCGTATTCAACTTTTCAACTTTTCTATTTTAAACCCAAAAACTTATGAAAACATTCTATTGTTAGAAAGAGATGGACAAGGTTCTTATATGTATCTAATTTTAATCAATAGTTGTACAATGAAATTTTTTTATCAAAAGTTTTTACAGTTAATGTATAGTACAACGAATATTTATCATTAGATTCTACAACGATTGATTATAGGGGGTTTAGTTTACATTATTATATTGATTTTAGCTCAAGGGACATCGGATGGATTCCTTAGGTGGTGAATTGTTCCTTTCAACAATAGCTATGTAATGTTTGACTTCATTTATCATATCTTCAAATGCAGGGATTTCCTCTTTATCCCAGTGATAAGCATTTATTTGACTCTGTGAATTTCCCTTAAATAGACAACAATGATAATGTTGACTCTGCGAACAATTAAAATATTACATCTGTACCTCTGTGGTTTGGTTAGACAGCCTTATCTCTGAGTTTGGTAGGGATAGCTATCAATTCTATGTTTTATAGACAGAGATTTTTAAGGAATGAATTTAGCATTTATCTATAGGCAACAAAATAGCTTGAATAGCAGCGATAGCATTGAAGTGGCATTATCTGTAGGTAGTGATTTAGACAGCTAAATAACATGGTTTTAGCTTTTATTATAGACAACATTTATTATATTTTAGACAACTTTTGACAACGATGTTGTAGGTATTGTAGAGCGCATTAAATAATAAGTATTGTTTAGCATTTTGGGTGTGAATGCCCACTTATTTGACTTCCTTGAATGATTTTAACACAACTTATTCAACATAGTCTCTACCAATTCTTTATGCTTGTCATCTTAAGAATCTAGAGTATCGTAGTATTCAATAATCTTAATTTATGCCGTATCCATCTTGACTTTGGAGATAAACTTCTTATGAGCGAGGTCTTTGTATTTTAATTGAATAATATGTCTTGGAATGAGACCTATTTTAATACATCAAATTATGTATTGGTGTGTTACTTGAGTCTTATCTCCTTTTACATAGTGCACCTGTGCATCTCTATTGCCATGCCAAAGCAGTGGCTTTTGGCACACGTTGTAAATAATTGTGATTTACTTCTGGTTATAGTAAAGAGGCGTCTTGATGTATTTGTGATTAGGATGAAGAGGCTCCTTTTGTCTTTTTTGTTAGGATGGGGAATGGTTGGAAGCTGTCCCTCTTCTTATTCAAACAATAGTAACTTATTTAAGTTTCCAAGAGCCATTGTTTGTTGTGCATGAAATTTAATGTGTTGTATGATTGTTAGCTGTCAGTTTCCCTTACGTCTTGTTGACTTGTCAATTGGGTGCTTGGGATTTTCATCAGTTAGTTGACATTTCAATTTAGTCTCCTACCACACCGATTATTTTTTGGGTATTGTTCTAGATGTGACGTGTTGCACCTTGGTTACTATCATGTCTATATCCATGTGATGGCGTGATTCCCGATGAGGGGATCATTGCATGCCCTTATGGATATAGGAAAATGATAACTTGGTTGGAGTCTTGTGCTTCCCGATGTGGGCATTGTTCATGGTGATCGGTGTTGATACTCGGTTTGTAAATCCTTAATGTGTTTGGTTTTGCGCATTGTAGAGGTTTTCTAGTTACTAGTCGTCAAGTTTTGGTGTCTGGATTGTGGATGATGTCCCTTAGCTTGCAGGAATTGTCGTGTTTATGTCAGGCAAGTAGTCGTTTCTATTTGTCTTGATTTCTGTCTGTTTCGCCTAGTTGTTAGATGTGCTAGTGTGTTGAGTCATTGTGGGTGGTTGCATAATCTACGTGCATGATGTTAGTCACCAGGTTGTATGGATGACTATTTTTGTCATTGCCTTCCTTCCTAAAAATAAAAACAAAAATTGCACTTTTCGCTTCGCTTGGAGTGATACGATTGGGGTTGGTACATATGGTATCAGAGTGGGTTCAACCCCGCAATGGTGGATCACCAGGGTTTCCACTACAGTAGACCCTTGAGTATTAACCTAGCACTAATTTAAAACTTAAACATGTCCATGTGGTGATCCTGGTTAGAGGACGCCTCAGAGGTTCACAACGTGGTGTCGTGGAAGGAGGTGCGATGCCTCCAGAAGTGCCTGCGCCCTCAGAGTCTAAATCCAAGGGGAAGACCAAGTCCTTGGGATGGATTCGAATGTTTTTAGGGATGATGATGGTCTGATGAGGCCCATCCATGGAATGTCAGAGGCCTTGATTCACCATATGTATTGAGTTGAGGCCAAGGCACCTATACCCTGAGGGTCCATAGCGCACCCAACCAGTACTGTTAGGTTCACCGTGAACATGAGAAGGTAAAATTTCCTGAGTTCTTTGGTTCCCCAGATGGTGTAGCCACTGAGGCATGGTTGGAGAATTGGATGATGTGTTGTGAACTTCGCGACTACCCCCAACATGAAGGTCTGCATGGTAGTCTTTCAATTAAAGGGGAGCACTCTTTTATGGTGGAAGATGCTCCTGCTGCGGTTGAACATGGAAATCAAGGATGTGTCATGGGAACTGTTCAAGGAATGGTTTCAGGAGAGGACTATAGTATCTAGATCAACCAGACCCACTAACATGAGAGATTTGGGCAAGTCCCATTAGACTCATGCAACGGTTAATAACCGCTACGCAGAGCACCAGTCAACCATGCTTGAGACATCAGGTACTGTCGCTGACCAGACCCTTAGTATTTTTATAGATCCAGGTGCTACAAAGAATTTCATTTCTGGTGCAGTGCTAAAAAGGATTAAGGTAAAGGTAATCGAACTGGATGAGTGTGTCTTGGTAGAGATGGCTCCAAGAGCCAAACTGAAGGTTGGAGGGAAGGTTATGGGTTGTAGCCTTAACCTGGGAGATTTTTTCAACAGGGCCAACCTGTATGTTACGATCTTAGGCTCTTATGATGTCATGATTGGTATGGACTTGTTCAAATCGCATGTGGCGATACTCAACTGTAAGTTGAAATGATTAAGCTTGGTCAGTGATGATGGACAAAGACGTGTGATTTTAGGTCATAATTAGGGATTTTCCCTGAGGTTTATCTCTTCCTTGTAGTTACGAAAGAGCATGCACAAGGGATGCAAGATTTATGTGATCCTTGCATTAAACGAGAAGGGAGTAGTGGAATCTCTAGAACACCTTCCCGCAGTGAGAGAGTTTGCGGACGTCTTCCCGGAGGAGTTACCTCAGATGTTGTCGGAGAGGGAATTGGAATTTACCATAGATATAAAACTGGGGGCTGAACCAATAGTAAGAACACCTTATCATATGTCAACCCTAGAGTTACAGGAGTTTAGAATGGAATTGAAGGAGTTGTTGTACTTGGGACTTATACGTTCAAGTGTGTCACCATGGGGCGTGCCTGTTATTTTCATATGAAAGAAGGATGGGTCGTGGAGACTCTACATTGACTAACATCAGTTGAATAAGGAAACGATCAAGAATCAATATTTGTTTCTGAGGATTGATAATCTGTTCGATTAGATGAAGGGTGGGACAGTGTTTTTAAAGATCAATTTATGATTAAGGTATCACCAGTTACATATCAAGGAGGATGACATCCCTAAGGTCTCTTTTAAGATGAGGTTTGGACATTATGAGTTTATTGTTTTACCATTTGGACTGACAAATTCCCCAGGGGTATTTATGAGTTTAATGAATGGGGTGTTTCGTGAGTACTTGGACAAGTTCATCCAAGTATTCATTGACGATGTTTTGATTTACTCTCGGATGACGAAGGAGAATTACGAGCACTTTTTCCTGGTACTACAGTGTCTGCGAGAGCACAAATTTTATGGGAAGTTGTCCAAATGCTTGTTTTATCAATCAAAGATTCACTACTTAGGGAATGTCATCTCCAACGAAGGTATCGCCATGGATCCAACAAAGGTTGAGGCTGTTATGGAATGGAATACGCCGATGAATGTCCCAGAAGTGAGTAGCTTCATGTGTTTAGTAGGATACTATCGACGGTTTGTAGAGGGATTTTCGAATATATCAAATCTGATTACGGAATTGCAGAAAAAGAACAAGAAGTTTGTTTGGACCAATAATTGCGTGGAGGCATTTCAAAGGCTCAAGGAGCTGTTGAAAAAAACACCGATACTAAAGGTCCCTGACATGGATGTAGACTTCTTGGTGTGCACTGACACATCCAAGGAAGGCTTAGGAAGAGTCTTGATGCAATACGGTCGGGTGATCGTTTACATATCGAGGAAGTTGAGAAGGAATGAGGAAAACTATGCGACAAATGATTTGGAGTTGTTATCAATTGTATATGCCTTGAAGGTTTGGAAACACTACCATGTTGGACGAAAATTTGAACTAAAAATGGACCACTGTGGACTACAACACATCTTTACGCAAAGAGACCTATACACGCGACAACGACATTTCTTGGAATTGCTTAGTAAGTACGACTTCGATATTACTTACATAAAATGAACAATAAATGGAGTGGAAGATGCATTGAGTCAGAGACCACACATATTTTCAATGTTGCTGCTTCAGACAAATCTACATGAAAATATTCTAACTTTTCAGAGCGACGATGACTGGTACAAAGAAGTCAAGGATTTTATCTGACAAAACATAATGATCGTACCAATATTTGAAGGATTTATGTTGGACGACGATGGACTATTGAGATTTAAAAATAGAATTTACGTGCCATTAAATGACGAGTTGAGGAGTTTGATCCTAAACGAGGCTCATAGAGTAGTGTACATGGCTCACCCAGGGGTCACGAAGATGAGGGTGGACCTTAAACCCTTATTCTTCTGGAAAAGAATGAAGACAAACATAGTCAACTATGTGGCCAGATGTCTAGAATGTCAGCAGGTGAAGGTTTAACATAGACATCGAGCAGGATTACTACATCCACACACTATTCCAGAATCAAAATGGGAGGTTATTTCGATGGATTTCATTGTTGAATTGCCACTAACGGCAAGGAGAAATGACTCTATTTTTGTAGTAGTTGACACTTTGATGAAGAGTTCTCATTTTATTCCTGTGCGTATGATGTATATGGCACCTGACATAACTAGAGTTTTTATTAGTGAGATTGTGAGGCTACATGATGTGCCTAAGAGGATTATATCCGATTGAGGATCGGTGTTTACTGGAATATTTTGTAATAGATTCTGAGAGGCCTTGGGGACCCAATTTAACTTTAGTACTATGTATCACCCGAAGACCAATGGGTAGATCGAACGAGCAAACTAGATCTTGGAAGACATGTTGTGCATGTACGTGATGGACAACAAAAGCATTGGGAAGAATTCTTGCCACTGGTAGAATTCAATTATAACAATAGTTAACAAAGCACCATTAAGATGGCGCCTTTCGAGTTTCTTGTGACCATGTCAGATTCCTTTGATTTGGGATCAGCTTGAGGATAGGGTCCTAGTGGGACGAGAAGCGATCCAAGAAATGGAATATCAATTGAAAACCATAAGACAAAGGATCAAGGAAGCACAAGATTGGAAAAAGAGTTATGCCGATGTGCACCATGTAGCCCATAGTTACAAAGTTGGTGATTGAGTCTTGTTGCCGGTAAAACCGTATAAGAGTTAGATCAAGTTTGGAAAGGGAAATAAACTCTCTCCTAGGTTCGTGGGACCTTTTGAGATTGTGGAGAGGAAGGGTCCTGTGGCCTATTGACTAGCTTTGCTTGATTCTTTGAGGTGTATGCACGATGTCTTTCACGTATATTTTTTGAGACATTATATTAGTGATCCTACACATGTTATTGATATGAGTTCCTTCCATGTATCAGACGAGGGGGCGCTCATGACTAAGCTGATCAGTATCCTATATCATCACATTCAATAGCTAGGATGTCAAACCATAGATCAAGTCAAGGTACAATGGGACAACTATGGTCCGCACTCAGTGACCTAGGAGGACACATATGATCTACGGAAATGATTTCTATTTTTGTTGGATAGATAGACTTATGACACTGTGATACACACTGTTTTGACAATTATATACTGTGAAACTTCGGGACGAAGTTTAGACCAAGAGGGGGTGTATGTGACATCCCGCTCTTACGTGCACTAAGAAAACATATTCTTTGAGAAAACTTGCTTGCAAGTGATCCAAATTAATATACTATTGGGAATTTGATTATGATTATCAGGTATTAGGGATGTGATTATATGTTATATTGTTGTTTTGACATAGACATGTGCTATTGACTGGGTTCTCCTGAGTGTGTAGGACTTTGGACCTCGAGGATGTAGGGGCATAGATGAAACCCTTGGACTCTGGATCGATTCAGGGAGTAGACTATTGGGGTTTGATTGTTTTGTTACATATGCTAATTAAAAATTTATTAATTAAAAAGAAAAAGGGGAAAAAGATAATTTTTTACACTTGCTAATTTGAGTTTCAGATAAAATGGGAAAAGAGGGAAACTTAAAAATTAGGAAACTAAGGGAAAAAGGGGGAAACATAAAGAAAAAGGGGAAACATAAGGAAAAATAAGAATGACTAACTTAGCAGGGAACCTTACCTTAAATAACTTTCTACATTGAACTCAACTAGGATTTTAGTAAGGGTGTAAGTCATTAAAATGTGTAAGGGAATATGGGGACACCTAGGAGAAATTCTATGAATGCTTTAGGTGGGTGAGGGAAATAGGAGTGATTAAATAATTAATGAAATTAATTTCTGGTGCAACTAAGGGGATGGGCGACATGTGTACGAGGAAGGTTATTTCTGAATTAAATTATTGAAAAATAAATTAAATGGGAATTTGGGAAAGAAATGACTTAGAAATTCTATATAAAGGAGTGAGGAGAAGGAGGATGGATCTCTTCTTTTATGTGTAAAGTTACGGTACAAATTTTTTGACTTGAATGACTTATCTTGTGGGATTTGGGATACCCAGCTCGGTGAGGAGTGGTAGCTTGGCCTTGCCAGGTGAGCTAGGAGCTAGTTGTTCTCTAGTTTAGTGTGCATGGACCCTTTGTGGCTCGGGGGGCTAAGGAGGAAGAAGAGTACCCCTAGCATTGCTTGGGAGGTATCGGTGAAGTCACAGTGGTCGACAAGCAGGGGCAGGATGGAGAGTGCGGGACAATGACTCAGAGCTGTCACCTTGGGCTACAGTAGGCCTGATTTTATTTTGCATGGTAGATTACTATTGATCTTGCGCTTTCATTTATACACTTTTAATGTGTAAAGAAAAGTGTTTTACTTAGCCGTTTTTTTCTTTTCATCGAGAACTTAAGGTCATCATAGCTTTACACTCGCTGCATCAATTTGATCTCCTTGGCAATTGTTCCTTGATTTCTATGACTAATCTGTTGTTTTATTGATATTTGAAGAGATTGTGCCTTAGCTTTTTCCCTCATCCCTAGATCATCAGTCCATGCCTGAGAAGTCGGCCAGGAGTCGGGTTGACGATCGTCACTTCTACCTATAGATCCTAATTCCCTGTTATTCTATGCATGGATGCGAAGGATGTTTTTTCCCAGCTATCTACCACTGTTGATTGTTCCTCTGCATTTTACCTTACTTATCTATGAGCCCTGTTGAATAAAACTTCGATTTTATCTGTGTTTTAATTGTTGAATCTTGGATAAACCCTTGAGACTTAAATGCTGAAACTCTGCGCGTGCTTATGATTGTTTACTTTTGCATTTTTTGGAGGTGGTTTTCTTCTGTGTTTTCCTATGATGGATTATCTCTGAGTTTTTGAAGTATGTACTCAGCCTTTACAAAATCGGTTCACCATGGTTCTCGTGGCTCCTTAACCAGATTTTTCCCTTACAATTTTCGTGGCCCCTCCCACAACTATTTTTACTTGGTAGAGCTTCGTTGATACAATCTTACATTTTTACTGCATTTACCACAAAAGTATTTTCCTCTACGTCTTTAATGCAATTACTTACTCTACATTCTATGACTAATGACTATGATTTACTTTTCTCTAAGTCAGTAATGTCAACTGATTATGGATTGATAGCAGACTATAGCTATTTTAATGGCAACGTTTTTATAACAACAACTTAAGAGTAGCGTTTTCTTTATATATGTGAATGAGAAACAATGTTTTCTTTGATTTGATTGATGGACAATGTTTTCTAGGACCATCCACATGGAATACTAAGATTAAAGAAAAATTCCAGTATGCATATCACGTGCAATGTGTAGTCAATTAAGGGAAAACTAACTCGAATATTATTATCCAAATGTGATCGAAGATTTGTTGTCCCTCACTTAATCTTGAGTTAGAATGTGATGATAAGATTACAGCTATAACTTGAAGTCTGTGGAAATTGTTTAATTGAAGGTTAAATACACTGCAAGTTTTAACGTTTACTTCTACCTTATTCTGAGTTGATTACTTCAAAATAAGTATCAATTGTTTTCCCTTGATACGTTGGAGCAAGGCACCAGGTGTTATAGAACATCCTTCCTTATGATGGCTTCAGTCAATTTGGCAAGAACTATTCGTATTCAACTTTTCAGTTTTTCTCTTTTAAACCCTGAAACTTATGACAGTGTTCTATTGTTAGAATGAGATGGACAAGGTTCTTATATGTATCTAATTTTAATCAATAGTTGTACAACCAAAATTTTCAATCAAAAGTTTTTACAACCAATGTATAGTTACAACGAATCTTTATCATTATATTCTACAACGATTGGTTATAGGGGATTCAATTTACCTTATTATATTGATTTCATCTCAAGGGATAGCATATGGATTCCTTAGATGGAAAATTGTACCTTTCAACGATGACTATGTAATGTTTGACTGCCTTTATCATATCTTCAAACACAGGGATTTCCTCTTTATCTCAACGATAAGCATTTATTTGACTTTGCGAATTTCCCTTAAATAGACAACAACGATAATGTTAACTCTACGAACAATTAAAAGATTACATCAATAACTCTTTGGTTTGGTTAGACAGCCTTATCTCTGAGTTTGGTAGGGATAGCCATCAATGCTACGGTTTATAGACAAAGATTTTGAAGGAATGAATTTAGCATGTATCTATAGACAACAAAATAGATTGAATAGAAGCGATAACATTGAAGTGGCATTATCTACAAGCAGTGAGTTAGGCAGCTAAATAACATGGTTTTAGATTTTATTATAGACAACATTTAATATATTTTAGACAAAGTTTGACAGCGATGTTGTAGGTATTGTAGAGCGCATTAAAGAAAAATTATTGTTTAGTGTTTTGGGTGTGAATGTCTTCATATTTGACTTCCTTGAATGCTTTTAACACATCTTATTCAACATAGTCTTGAACAATTCTTTATGCTTTTCATCTTAAGACTCGAGAGTATCGTAATATTCAGTAATATTAATGTATGCCGTATCCGGCTTGACTTCGGAGATAAAATTCTTACAAGCGAGGTCTTTATATTTTAATTGAATACTATGTCTTGGAATGAGACCCGTTTTAATACATCAAATTATGTATTGCTATGTTACTTGGGCCTTATCGCCTTTTACATAGTGCACCTATGCATCTCTATTGGCATGCCAAAGTAGTGGATTTTGGTGCACGTTTTAAATAACTGTGATTTACTTATGGTTATAGTAAAGAGGCGTCTTGATGTATTTGTGATTACTATGAAGAGGCGCGTTTTGTATTTTTTTGTTGGGATGGTGAATGGTTGGAAGTTGTCCCTCTTCTTATTCAAATGGCAGGAACTTATTTAATTTTCCAAGAGCCATCGTTTGTTGCACATGGAATTTAACGTGTTGTATGATTGTCATCTGTCAGTTTCCTTTGCATCTTGTCGACTTGTCGATTGGGTGCTTGGGATTTTCGTCAGTTGGTTGACATTTAAATTCGGTCTCCTACCACGTCATTTTTTTTAGAGTATTGTTCTAGATGGGATGTGTTTCACGTTGGTTACTGTCACGCCTATCTATGTGTGATGGTGTGATTCTCGATGAGGGGATCATTGCGCACCCTTATGGATAGAGGCGAATGATGACCTGCCCGGAGTCTTATGCTTGCTGATGTGGGCTTTGTTCGTTGTGATCGATGTTGATACTCGATTTGTAATGCCTTAATGTGTTTGGTTTTTCTCGCCATAGAGGTTTTCTAGTTATTGGTCATCAAGTCGTGTTGTTTGGATTGTGGATGATGTATGTTATCTTGTAGGCGTTGTCGTGTTTTTGTCCAACGAGTAGTTGTTTCTATTGGTCTTGATTTCCTCTTGTTTCTCCCAGTTGCTCGATGCACTAGTGTGTTGAGTCATTGTGGGTGGTTTCCTAATCTGCGTGTGTGATTTTATTTGCCAGGTTGTATGGCTGACTGTTTTTGTCATTTCCTTCCTTCCTAAAAAAAAAGAAAAAAATTCACTTTTCCCTTCGCTTGGAGTCATACGATTGGGGTTATTACATATGGTATCAGAGCAGGTTCAATCCTATAATGGTGGATCGCCAAGATTTCCACTACAGTATACCCTTGAGTATTAACCTAGCGCTAATTTAAAACTTAAACATGTCCATTCGGTGATATTGGTTAGAGGACGCCTCAGAGGTTTGCAACGTGGTGCCGTGGAAGGAGGTGTGACACCTCCATAAGTGCCATGCCCTCAGAATTTAACTCCAAGAGGAAGACCAAGTCCTTGGGCTGGATTCAAATGTTGTAAGGGATGATGATGGTCTGACGAGGCCCATCCAGGGAATATCGGAGGCCTTTATTTACCATATATACTAAGTTGAGGCTAGGGTGCCTGTACCCTGAGGGTCCACAATGCACCCAGCTAGTACCGTTAGTTTCACCGTGAACTTGAGAAGGTCAAATTTCTTGAGTTCTTTGGTGCCCCAGATGGGGCAGCCACCGAGGCAAGGTTTGAGAATTGGGCGATGTGATATGCACTTCGTGACTAACCCCAACATGAAGGTCTATATGGTAGTATTTCAATTAAAGGGGAGCTCACTTCTATGGTGGAAGATGCTCCTACCGCAGTTGAACATGGCAGTCAAGGAGGTGTCATGGGAACTGTTCGAGGAATGGTTCTGGGAGAGGACTATAGCATCTAGATCAACCAGACCGACTACTATGGGAGATTTGGGCAAGGCCCATCAGATTCATGCAAAGGTGAATAACTGCCAAACAGAGAACCAGTCGATCATGATCAAGACATCAGGTGTTGTCGCTGACTAGACCCTTAGTATTTTGATAGATCCAGGTGCTACAAAGAATTTCATTTCTGGTGCAACGTTAAAAAGGATTAATGTAAAGGAAATCGAACCAGATTTGTGTAGCTTGGTTATGGGTTGTAGCATTAACCAGGAGAGGTTATGGGTTGTAGCATTAACCTAGGAAAGTTTGTCACCAGGACCAACCTGTACGTCACGATCTTAGGGTCTTATGACGTTGTGATCGATATGCACTAGTTGGAATCGCATGAGGCGATACTCAACTATAAGACAAAACAATTGATCTTGTTCGATGATGAGGGAAAGAGATGTGTGATTGTAGGTCGGAACCAAGGATTTTCCCTAAGGTTGATCTCTTCCTTGAAGTTACAGAAGATCATGCACAAGGGATGCAAGATTTATGCAATCCTTGCGTTAAATAAGACAGAGAGTAGCGAGTTTGCGGACATCTTCCCTGAGGAGTTACCTGGGATGCCACTGGAGAGGGAATTGGAATTTTCCATAGATCTAAAATTAGGTACTAAACCAATAGCAAGAACACATTATCATATGTCAACCTCGTAGTTATAGTAGTTGAGAATGAAACTGAAGGAGTTGTTGGAGCTGGGACTTATACGTCCAAGTGTGTCACCCTGGGGTGTGCCTGTTATTTTCATACGAAAGAAGGATGGGTCATGGATACTCTGCATTTAATACCATCAATTGAACAATTCAACGATCAAGAATAAATATATGTTGCCGAGGATTGATGATCTATTCTATCAGATGAACGTTGCAGCGATGTTTTCAAAGATCGATTTTCAATCAAGGTATCACCAGTTACAGATCAAGGAGGATGACGTCCCTAAGAAAGCTTTTAATATGAGGTTTTGACATTATGAGTTTACTATTTTACCATTTGGACTGACAAATGCTCCAAGGGTATTTATGAGTTTAATGAACGGGGTGTTTCGCGAGTACTTGGACAAGTTTGTCCAAGTATTCTTTGATGATGTTTTGAATTACTCTCAGATGATGGAGGGGCATGATGAGCACTTTCTCTTGGTACTACAGTGTATGCGAGAGCACAAATTGTATGGGAAGTTTTCCAAATTCTCATTTTATCAATCGAATATTGACTACTTAGGGCATGTCATCTCCGGTGAAGGTATCGTTGTGGATCCAACAAAGGTCGAGGCTATTATGGAATGGATTGCACCGACGAATGTCCCAGAAGTGTGTAGATTCATGGGTTTAGTAGGATATTATCGATGGTTCGTCGAGGGATTTTCGAAGATAGCAAATCCAATTATGAAATTGTAAAAAAAGAACAAGACGTTTGTTTGGATCGAGAATTTCACAGAGGAATTTTAGAGGCTCAAGGAGATATTGACAACAACACCGATACTAAAGGTCCCTGACATGGACACAAACATGTTGGTGTGCACTGACACATCCAAGGAAGGCTTAGGTGGAGTCTTGATGCAAGATGGTCGGGTGATCACTTACATCACGAGGAAGTTGAGAAGGCATGAGGAGAACTATGCGACACATGATTTGGAGTTGTTATCAATTGCATATGACTTGAAGGTTTGTACAAACTACCTTGTTGGATGAAAATTTCAACTAAAAACGGACCACTATGGACTACAAAACATCTTTATGTAAAGCGACCTGAACGTGCGATAATGACGTTTGTCAGAATTGCTTAGTAAGTATCACTTCGAGATTACTTACATAAAAGGAACAGTGAATCGAGTGGAAGATGCATTGATTCAGAGACCACACATATTTTCGGGGTTGCTGCTTCGGATGAATCTACGTGAAAATATTCTAACTTTACAGAGCGACGATGACTGGTACAAATAGGTCAAGGATTTTATCAGACAAAACAAAATGATGGTACCAAGATTTGAAGGATTTACGTTGGACGACTGATCTGAAAATAGAAGGCTGACTTGTTATTCTATGAAAGCACCCTCTACTTCATTAAAATAAACTTTACAGGACCTTGCTTCATGTGTTAAAATATGCCAAATAAATTATGTGCTAAGTTTTATGCTTCTTCTTGTAAATGCTTATGTGTGAGGATATGTTCTTTTAAATGGTTAAATATGTACTTTCAATAAATACACAACAACAGAAATTGCAGCAAATAAACCATCAATCTCACAACAAGAACAACATGATAAAGGAGTTCACCCCCCCTTCGGGCTACATCTCCTTGAGCCTCCATCAATGGACTTGGCTCTCTGGGATTAATTTGTCAAAAGTTCTTTTACAAGATGCTGCTCAACTCCAATGGAAAAATAGACTATACCATTGGGATCAGAACACATAAAAACCCCAAAAATGACTAATAGAACTCTGAAAACGGATCATGGCTCATCCGGGCATGACCTCTTCTACATGTGGCCATAAGCTTCCCTGAGATTCTCTTTGGAAAAAACACCTGTAAAAGTCCTCAAAAGCCTCTGAAACCTATCCCAATGTGTTCAGAGCATATCAATTATCCAAAAATGATTATTGATTCACAGAAAACAACCATAGGCTCACCAAACCATGTCCTCGATCAATGAGGGCTTCAAGCTCCCTGGAGCTTGCTGAAACTTCAATGGTGAAAAACTTGTAGAATAAGTCTTCAAATGGCCTTGATAAAAACACCAATGGATCCAACATGTCCAAAAACCCCTAGCTGGGCTTTTACGACACCTCAATCGGCCAAAAGATGAAGAAGTTAGGGCTCCTCCATTTTCCTCCTTCAACCTTGCTGAAACTGGTTTGCCAAAATGCACCCTTGTGCTCTGAACCAAGAATACGCTCCATAATGCGTGTTAAAACCCAACACCGAGCAGTTCCAAAAAATGGTACAAACCGTCGAACCGTTAACGGAACTAAAACCCTCAACCGTCAAGTCGTTGGGCATGTGGGCACCATACAACCGCGCACAAATATGAAAAAGGCTGAGTTTTCAATGGCAAATGGAATAATGACAAGTGGCAGTGAACGGTTGGTGTCAAAACCGTTTGAAAAACTGACCCAACTCCCATGCTCCGTATGTGGTCATGTGGTGATTTTATGTAGGACTGCGGGCTCCGTTTACAATCCAAAATTAAAAACCCAAAACACGCGCCATATACAATGGTGGCCATATGTGGTAATATAAAAGAACCACGGTTTATATTTAAAACACCATTTAAAAATATGCACGCCAACTCCGTTACACAATGGTTATAAAATACATTGCCATCGTGCCATATGTTTAAACCGTGCACCCAGTCCATGGAGGGCATGGTCATATCCATAACATAATACGACCGCGGGCTGGGGCTAAGCCCCAGCCCGACCCCCCACCATTTAAAACTTGAACTCAATTCAAATAAAATGATACCCGCATATGTAATAAGAAACAATGCATGGTATAGTGGTTGGGTGGACTTTGATAAGGCGTAGCTGGTGGGGAGGTCCGGGGGTCGAACCCCACGGCCTCCACAAATTTTTAATAAACAAACCATTAGCCATTACCGGGGTGCCACGTGGCAGCCCGTGACTGGGCCACGTGGCATCCAATCATTTTCCAAAAACCATGCCACGTGTCAAGATATTATTCACCCAAATTTCAGCCACATCAACTCTGCCACATCAACGTACGGATGTATGGCCCTGCCACGTCAGCCTGTACAGACTGTACGGACTGCCTAGTCAACACTTTTTTTACCTGTTTGACCTGACGAACAGATCGTGATATCTCTCACTCCCGATGTCCGTTTGAGATGAAATGAATTGTGTTGGGTTCGTGACGACGAGGGATACACTTACGTCCGATTTGAGGAAATTCCGAGAACATTGATTTTTGAGCAAAAATTTGACCCCTGGTCCAGATTTTGATCACACCTTCCCACTGAAAGGATTTTGGACCCACAAAAGCTTATCTGTCTGCTTTCAAGTTATATCAAAATCTTTTCGACAATCACCTGAATACTTTGACATGTTGTGCACTGCAACTGGCTATGTCCCTCAACCAC
The DNA here is from genome assembly GCA_010110895.2 of Picea sitchensis. NCBI lineage: Eukaryota > Viridiplantae > Streptophyta > Pinopsida > Pinales > Pinaceae > Picea > Picea sitchensis. Next base: position 158,838 of record SNQJ01S0007681.1, read on the forward strand.
TGCTCTCTGGCTGCTGCTGACCCACTGCTCTCTCTGTGCTTGGAAGGATGCCAACCTTCCCACTGAGAATCAAGTCCCTCTTGTGAACTCTTTGGAATCAAAACAATCAGCTCTCCAATGGCTGCAAAAACTTTCCTGTGACATCATGTCACAAGCCAAGAAAACCATCAATCTTGAAAACAAATTATACAAGACTGAAAAATGATGCTAACAAGGTCTTTTTCTCTTCAAACAAATTGTCGCATCTCGTACTTCATTAAAGAACATGGCATTTTCCTGCATCATGGTGTACTCAAAATCAACTTTCAAGTCAATAAACACCATCGACTAAACACAAGTCGAACAACACGATCGACACAACATAGTCGTCAGAAAATCATCAACACCAGTCGAAAAACATGATACACAATCATGTTACAATAATGAATCACTCATGATGAACCATCACCAGGTTCACTACTTACACATACATAAAAACAATTGCATGTTCATGACTCTTCAACTCTCCTTCCAATACAAACAGAAGTACATAAACCCAAAAACATGTGGGTACATAAGAGCTGAACATGAAAAACATAAATGGCTGCAACAAGTGAACATCATATCCATCTTTTACATCCTCCTGGCAAAGTTGTGCAACAAACAAGAATGCCTTCAAAATGAATTGCATTCACATGCAACTTGTATCATGCAAGTTGTGATAAACTGCTGCAACTTATCATGCTTCCCATAAATGCACACATAACGCTGAAAAGTGCATTTATAATAGAAAAATGCAAGCTTTACTTACTCAAGAAATCCAACCATTTCTTACCAAGCCAACTCAACGGTGACTTTTTCTGTTGAAAATCATCCTCTTGTGAATCATCTTGACTCACATCGATGATGGAATCTCCTCTTCCATTCTTGCCAATCTCCTTATCCAACTGCTTCTTGTGCTGTGGATGAGTGGTTGGATGCAACGTCCAACATTGGTCGATGAGATGACCCCGCTTCTGACAATTAGTGCAAATCTTTTGCATCCTCTCTTCACGTTGTCTTTGCTTGGACAATTTCCTGAAAGCAGTTAATCTTTTCCAACATTTTGAAACATGATGGTTATACAAACCAAAATATGTACATGGATTCTTTCTTCCATTTTTACATATAAATTTATCATGCTTAACATAATCAAATGCAACTGAATGATAAGAAGAATTATACCTTNCCTTGAACATTCACCTTTATCGCCTCTTTGAGGAGGTGAATCTGAAGAGTTACAAGCTCTCCTTTGAAGACCATAAACAATGTTCTTATCCTCATGGTTGTCACAACTCTTTCATTTCACACATTTGCATTCATCTTGAACACAAGCCTTACATGTTGGAGGGATTGAACTTTCAACAAAAATTCATGAACTTTCACCTTTATAGCCTTCTTCAGGAGGTGAACTTGAAACAAAGTTTGTTCTTGGAACTTTTTCCCTTGTCTCCTCGACTTTGGAATTTGCTCCATCTTGCCATTCATATCCAAGATCACAATACCTGGGTCTTTCTTCAACAACAATAGGCTCAACAATGCCTTGTGCATGCTTGCCTAAACCTTTACCTTCATAGCCCATTTTTAACAACAACTTGGACCCTATTCCTCTTATGTGATTTTCAAAACCACCAAAACATTTATCTTGAGAGGAATTAGAAGATAAACTAACATTGCATACCTTATGTTCATGCATGTACTTGGTAAGAGTTTCCTTTGCCTCATGGAGTTGAATCTCCATCTCATGCAACTTTTCAAGAAGTTGTTCTTTCTCCTGCTTCATGGCCATCAACTGCTCTTCAAGGACAATGGGCACATTTCTGTCTTCACACATCTCTTTCATCAAATCTCTCATAGTTAGCAACTCTTCTTTAGATAATGAAAATGTATGAGAATTATCAATGCTTGAAGCTTCTTCCATCCTTGCAAGATATCAAACTTCAACAAAAAACTTGCACAAAACCAATAGCTAAATCCCAAGCTATCAATGGCAAACACATGAGCAAAACAAACTATGCTCTAATACCACCTGATCTGAAATTAGAAGGCTGACTTGTTATGCTATGCAAACACCCTCTACTTCATTAAAATAAACTTTACAGGACCTTGCTTCATGTGTTAAAATATACCAAATAAATTATGTGCTAAGTTTTATGCTTCTTCTTCTAAATGCTTATGTGTGAGGATATGTTCTTTTAAATGGTTAAATATGTACTTTCAATAAATACATAGCAACATAACTTTCATCAAATAAACCATCAAACTCACAACAAGAACAACATGATAAAGGAGTTCACCCCCCCTCCGGGCTACATCTCCTTGAGCCTCCATCAATGGACTTGGCTCTCTGGGATTAATTTGTCAAAAGTTCTTTTACAAGCTGCTTCTCAACTCCAATGGAAAAAAATACTGTACCATTGGGATCAGAACACATAAAACCCCCCAAAAATGACTAATAGAACTCTGAAAATGGATCATGGCTCATCTGGGCATGACCTCTTCTACATGTGGCCATAAGCATCCCTGAGCTTCTCTTTGGAAAACAACACCTGTAAAAGTCCTCAAAAGCCTATGAAACCTATCCCAATGTGTTCAGAGCATATCAATTAGCCAAAAATGATTATTCAATCACATAAAACAAACATAGGCTCACCAAACCATGTCCTCGATCAATGAGGGCTTCAAGCTCCTTGGAGCTTGCTGAAACTTCAATGGTGAAAAAATTGCATAAGAAGTCTTCAAATGGCCTTGATAACAGCACCAATGGATCCATCACATCCAAAAACCCCTAGATGGGCTTTTACGGCACCTCAATCGGCCAAACGATGAAGAAGTTATGCCTCCTCCATTTTCCTCCTTCAACCTTGCTGAAATTGGTTCGCCAAAATGCACCCTTGTGCTCTTAACCAAGAACACACTCCATAATGCGTGTTAAAACCCAGCACCGAGCAGTTCTGAAAAATGGTACAAACCGTCGAACCGTTAATGGAACTAAAACCCCCAACCGTCAAGTCATTGGGCATGTGGGCACCATACGACCACGCACAAATATGAAAAAGGCTGAGTTTTCAATGGCAAATGGAATAATGACAAGTGGTGGTGAATGGTTGGTGTCAAAACCATTTGAAAAACTGACCCAACTCCCGCGCTCCATATGTGGTCATGTGGTGTTTGTATATAGGATCGCGGGCTCCATTTACAATCCAAAATTAAAAACCCTAAACGCGCGCCATATACAATGGTGGCCATATGTGGTAATATAAAAGAACCACGGTTTATATTTAAAACACCATTTAAAAATATGCGCGCCAACTCCATTACACAATGGTTATAAAATACATTGCCACCGTGCCATATGTTTAAACCGCGCGCCCAGTCCACGGAGGGCATGGTCATATCAATAACATAATACGACCGCAGGCTGGGGCTAAGCCCGAACCCGACCCCCCACCATTTAAAACTTGAACTCAATTCAAATAAAATGATACCCGCATATGTAATAAGAAAAAATGCATGGTATAGTGGTTGGGCGGGCTTTGATAAGGCATAGCCGGTGGGGAGGTCCGGGGGTCGAACCCCACAGCCTCCACAAATTTTTAATAAATAAACCATTAGCCATTACCGGGGTGCCATGTGGCATCCAATCATTTGCCAAAAACCATGCCACGTGTCAAGATATTATTCGCCCAAATGTCAGCCACATCAACTCTGCCACGTCAGCGTATGAATGTATGGCCCTGCCACGTCAGCCTGTACGGACTGTACGGACAGCCCAGTCAACACTTTTTTTACCTATTTGACCTTACGAACAGATCACGATATCTCTCGGTCTCGATGTTTGTCTGAGATGAAACAAATTGCGCTGGGTTCGTGACGACGAGGGATATGCTCATGTCCGATTTGAGGCAATTACGAGAACATTGATTTTTGAGCAAAAATTTGACCCCTGGTCCAGATTTTGATCAACGACGATGGACTATTGATATTTAAAAATAGAATTTACATGCCACAAAATGACGATTTGAGGAGTTTGATCCTAAATGAGGCTCATAGAGTAGTGTTCATGGCTCATCCAGGGGTCACGAAGATGAGGGCATACCTTAAACCCTTATTCTTCTAGAAAGGAATGAAGGCAGACATAGTCAACTATGTGGCCATATGTCTAGAATGTCAGTAGGGGAAGGTTGAACATACACATCCAAAAAAATTACTACAACCACACGCTATTCCAAAATCAAAATGGGAGATTATTTCGATGGATTTCATTGTTGGATTGCCACTGAAGGCAAGGACACATGACTTGATTTTTGTAGTAGTCCACACTCTGACGAAGAGGGCTCATTTTATTCCTATGTGTATGATGTATCAGGCACCTGACATAGCTAGAGTTTTCATGAGTGAGATTGTGAGGCTGTATAGCGTGCCTAAGAGGATTATATCCGATTTAGGGTTGGTGTTTACTGGACGATTTTTGATTAGTTTTCGAGAGGCCTTGGGGACCCAACTTAACTTTCGTACTACGTATCACCCGAATACTAATGGGAAGCCCGAATGAACAAAGTAGATCTTGGAAGACATGTTGCACATGTACGTGATGGACAACAAAAGTGTTGGGAAGAATTCTTGCCACTGATAGAATTCACTTATAACAATAGTTACCAAAGCACCATTAAGATGGAGCCTTTCGAGTTTCTTTACGAGCGACCGTGTCAGACGCCTTTGAGTTGGGATTGGATTGAGGATAGGGTCCTGGTGGGACCAGAAAATATCTAAGAAATGAAAGATAAATTGAAAAAGGGGGAAACATAAAGAAAAAGGAGAAACATAAGGAAAAACAAGAATGACTAACTTAGTATGGAACCTTGCCTTAAATAGCTTTCTAAATTGAACTCAACTAGGATTTTAGTAAGGTTGTAAGTCATTAAAATGTTTAAGGGAATATGGGGACACCTAGGAGCGATTATAGGATGCTTTAGGTGGGTGAGGGAAATAGGAGTGATTAAATAATTAATGAAATTAATTTCTGGTGCAACTAAGGGGATGGGTGACATGTGTATGGGGAAGGTTATTTCTGAATTAAATTATTGAACAATAAATTAAATGGGAATTTGGGAAAGAAATGACTTAGAAATTCTATATAAAGGAGTGAGGAGAAGGAGGATGGATGTCTTCTTTTATGTGTAATGTTATGTTGCAGAATTTTTGACTTGAATGACTTATCTTGTGGTAGTTTGGATACCCAATTCGGTGAGGAGTGGTAGCTCAGCCTTGCGAGGTGAGATGGGAGCCAGTTGTTCTCTGGTTTAGTGTGTGTGGCCCCTTTGCAACTTGGGGGGCTAAAGGGGAAGAAGAGTACCCCTAAAGTTGGCGGGGAGGTACCGGTGAAGTCACAATGGTCGAAAACCTTGGGCTATGGTACGCCTACTTTTTTTTGCATGGTAGATTACTATTGATCTTGTGCTTTCATTTATGTACTTTTAATGTGTAAATAAAAGTGTTTTACTTAACGTTTTTTTTTTCATCGAGAACTTAAGGTCATCATAACTTTACGCTCACTACATAGATTTGATCTCCTTGGTCATTGATCCTTGATTTCTATGACTCTTCTGTTGTTTTATTGATTTTTGAAGAGATTGTGCCTTAGCTTTCGCCCTCATCCCTAGATCATCAGTCCATGCCTGAGCAGTTGGTCAGGAGCCGAGTCGATGATCGTCACTTTGGTGTTAATAAACCTATAGATCCTAATGTCCTACTTTTCTGTGCATGGATGATGAGAGAAGGATATTTTTGCCCAGTTTTCTACCCCTGTTGATTGTTTCTGGTTGATGGATTTCCTTATGCCTTTGTGATTGAATACCTCTACGATTGTTTACCTTTTCTTTCCACGATCCGCTTATTATCCTCTGTGTTTTAATCTTTGCGTTTTACCTTACTTATATCTGAGCCCTATTGATTAAAACTTAGATTTTCTCTACATTTTAATTGCTGAATCTTGGAAAAACCCTTGAGACTTGAATGGTGAAACTCTGGGCATGCTCGTGATTGTTTACTTCTGCATTTTCTGGAGGTGGTTTTCCTCTGCGTTTTCCTGTGATGGATTATCTATGAGTTTTTGAAGTCTGTACTCAGCCTTTACACAACTGGTTCACCATGGTTCTCGTGGCTCCTTAACCATATTTTTCCTTTAAGATTTCTCTGGCCCCTCCCATAGCTATTTTTACTTGGCAGAGCTTCGTTGATATTGTCTTATATTTTTACTGCATTTACCACAATGGTATTTTCCTCTACGTCTTTAATGCAATTACTTACTCTTCTTTCTATGACTAATGACTATGATTTAATTTTCTCTAAGTCATCAATGTCAACGCAATGATTTCCTAAATCATTATGGTTTGATAACAGACTGTAGCTATTTTAATGGCAACATTTTTATAACAACAATTTAAGAGTAGCGTTTTCTTTATATATGTGTATGACAAACAATGTTTTCTTTGATTTGAATGATGGACAATGTTTTCTAGGACCATCCACATGGGATACTAAGATTAAAGAAAAATTTTAGTATGCATAGAACGTGAAATGTGCAATCAATTAAGGGACAACTAACTTGGATACTATTATACAAATGTGATCGAAGATTCCTTGTCCCTCACTTAATCCGGAGTTAGAATGTGATGATAAGATTACAACTATAACTTGAAGTCTATGGGAATCGTTTACCTAAAGGTTAGATACAATGCAAGGTTTAACATTTACTTCTACTTTATTATGAGTTGATTACTCCGAATTAAGAGTAATCAACTCATAATAAAGTAGTTACCTATGGTGAGAGAGTTTGTGGACATCTTCCCTGAGGAGTTACCTGGGATGCCACTGGAAAGGGAATTGGAATTTACCATAGATCTAAAATTAGGGACTGAACCAATAGCAAGAACACATTATCGTATGTCAACCTCGTAGTTATAGTAGTTGAGAATGAAATTGAAGGATTTGTTGGACCTGGGACTTATACGTCCAAGTGTGTCACCCTGAGGTGTGCCTGTTATTTTCATACGAAAGAAGGATGGGTTGTGGATACTATGCATTTACTACCATCAATTGAACATGACAACGATCAAGAATAAATATCTATTGCCGAGGATTGATGATCTATTCTATCAGATGAACGTTGCGACGATGTTTTCAAAGATCGATTTTCAATGAAGGTATCACCAGTTACGGATCAAGGAGGATGATGTCTCTAAGACCGCTTTTAATATGTGGTTTTGACATTATGAGTCTATTTTACTGTTTGGACTGACAAACGCCCCAAGGGTATTTATGAGTTTAATGAACGGGGTGTTTCGCAAGTACTTGGACAAGTTTGTCCAAGTATTCATTGATGATTTTTTGATTTACTCTCAGATGATGGAGGGGCTTGATGAGCACTTTCTCTTGGTACTACAGTGTCTACGAGAGAAAACATTGTATGGGAAGTTGTCCAAATTCTTGTTTTATCAATCGAATATTCACTACTTAGGGCATGTCATCTTCGGTGAAGGTATCGTCGTGGATCCAACAAAGGTTAAGGCTATTATGGAATGGTTTGCACCGACGAATGTCCCAGAAGTGCGTAGCTTCATGGGTTTAGTAGGATACTATCGTTGGTTCGTCGAGGGATTTTCGAGGATAGCAAATTCGATTATGAAATTTTAGAAAAAGAACGAGAAGTTTGTTTGGATCGAGAATTTCAGGGAGGAATTTTAGAGGCTCAAGGAGCTGTTGACAACAACACCGATACCAAAGTTCCCTGACATGGACACAAACATCTTGGTGTGGACTGACACATCCAAGGAAGGCTTAGGTGGAGTCTTGATGCAAGACAGTCGGGTGATCGCTTACATCACGAGGAAGTTGAGAAGGCATGAGGAGAACTATGCGACACATGATTTGGAGTTGTTTTCAATTGTATATGACTTGAAGGTTTGTACAAACTACCCTGTTGGATGAAAATTTCAACTAAAAACGGACCACTGTGGACTACAAAACATCTTTATGTAAAGTGACCTGAACGTGCGACAACGACGTTGGTCAGAATTGCTTAATAAGTATAACTTCGAGATTACTTACATAAAAGGAACAGTGAATCGAGTGGCAGATGCATTGAGTCAGAGACCACACATATTTTCGGTGTTGCAGCTTCAGATGAATCTACGTGAAAATATTCTAACTTTACAGAGCGACGATGACTGGTACAAATAGGTCAAGGATTTTATCAGACAAAACAAAATGATGGTACCAAGATTTGAAGGATTTACGTTGGACGACGATGGACTATTGATATTAAAAAATAGAATTTACATGCCACAAAACGATGATTTGAGGAGTTTGATCCTAAACGAGGCTCACAGAGCAGTGTTCATGGCTCATCTAGGGGTCACGAAGATGAGGGCAGACCTTAAACCCTTATTCTTCTAGAAAGGAATGAAGGCAGACATAGTCAACTATGTGCCCATATGTCTAGACTGTCAGCAGGTGAAGGTTGAACATACACATCCAACAAAATTACTACAACCACACGCTATTCCAAAATCAAAATGGGAGGTTATTTCGATGGATTTCATTGTTGGATTTCCACTGACGGCAAGGACACATGACTCGATTTTTGTAGTAGTCAACACTCTAACGAAGAGGGCTCATTTTATTCCTATGTGTATGACGTATCAAGCACCTGACATATCTAGAGTTTTCATCAGTGAGATTGTGAGTCTGCATAGCGTGCCTAAGAGGATTATATCCGATTTAGGATCGGTGTTTACCGGGCGATTTTTTACTAGTTTCTGAGAGGCGTTGGGGACCCAAATTAACTTTAGTACTACGTATCACCCGAATACTAATGGGAAGACCGAACGAACAAACCAGATCTTGGAAGACATGTTGCACATGTACGTGATGGACAACAAAAGTGTTGGGAAGAATTCTTTCCACTCGTAGAATTCTCTTATAACAATAGTTACTAAAGCACCATTAAGATGGAGCCATTTGAGTTTCTTTACGGGCGACCGTGTTGGACGCCTTTGAGTTGGGATTGGATTGAGGATAGGTTCCTGGTGGGACCAGAAGTGATCCAAGAAATGGAAGATAAATTGAAAACCATAATACAAAGGATCAAGGAAGCCCAGTATCGATAGAAGAGTTATGCCGATGCGCACCGTGTAGACCATAGTTACGAAGTTGGTGATCGAGTCTTCTTGCGAGTAAAACCACATAAGATTTTGATCAGGTTTGGAAAGGGATCTAAACTCTCTCCTAGGTTCATGGGACCTTTTGATATTGTGAAGAGGAAGAGGCCCATGGCCTATTGACTATCCTTTCCTGATTCTTTGAAGAATATGCACGATGTCTTTCACATATCTGTTTTGAGACATTATATTAATGATCCTACACATGTTATTGAAATGAGTTCTTTTCAGGTATCGGATGAGGGGATGCTCATGACTAAGCCGATCTGTATCCTATATCATCGCATTCAATAGCTAGGATGTCAAACCATAGTTCAGGTCAAGGTCCAGTGGGACAACTATGGTCCGCACTCAGTGACCTAGGAGGACACATATGATCTGCGACAATTATTTCCATTTTTGTTGGATAGATAGACTTATGACACTGTGATACAAACTCTTTCGACAATTATATATTGTGAAACTTCAGGACGAAGTTAGACCAAGAGGGGGTGTATGTGACATCCCGCTCTTGCGTGCACTGAGCGAACTTATTCTTTGAGGAAACTTTCTTGCAAGTGATCCAAATTATTATACTATTGGGCATTTGATTATGATTATGAGGCATTAGGGATGTGATTATATGTTATTTTGTTGTATTGACATAGAGAGGTTCTATTGACTGTGTTCTCATGAGTGTGTAGGACTTTGGACCTCAAGGATGCAGAGGCATCGATGAAACCCTTAGACTCAGGATCGAGTCAGGGAGTAGACTATTGGGGTTTGATTGTTTTGTTACATATGCTAATTAAAAATTTATTAATTAAAAAGAAAAAGGGGGAAAATATTATTTTGTACACTTGCTAATTTGAGGTTTAGATAAAACTGGAAAAGAGGGAAACTTAAAAATTAGGAAACTGTTGACAATTTAGAGGAATTTTAGAGGCTCAAGGAGCTGTTGACAACAACAACAATACCAAAGGTCCCTGACATGGACACAGACATCTTGGTGTGGACTGACAAATCCAAGGAAGGCTTAGGTGGAGTCTTGATGCAAGACTGTCGGGTGATCGCTTACATCACAAGGAAGTTGAGAAGGCATGAGGAGAACTATGCGACACATGATTTGGAGTTGTTATCAATTGTATATGACTTGAAGGTTTGTACAAACTACCCTGTTGGATGAAAATTTCAACTAAAAACGGACCACTGTGGACTACAAAACATCTTTATGTAAAGCGACCTGAGCGTGCGACAACGACATTGGTCGGAATTGCTTAGTAAGTATCACTTCAAGATTACTTACATAAAAGGAACAATGAATCGAGTGGTAGATGCATTGAGTCAGAGACCACACATATTTTCGGTGTTGTCGCTTCAGATGAATCTACGTGAAAATATTCTAACTTTATAGAGAGACGATGACTGGTACAAATAGGTCAAGGATTTTATCAGACAAAACAAAATGATGGTACCAAGATTTGAAGGATTTACGTTGGACGACGATGGACTATTGATTATTAAAAATAGAATTTACATGCCACAAAATGACGATTTGAGGAGTTTGATCCTAAATGAGGCTCACAGAGCAGTGTTCATGGCTCATCCAAGGGTCACGAAGATGAGGGTAGACCTTAAACCCTTATTCTTCTAGAAAGGAATGAAGGCAGACATAGTCAACTATGTGGCCAGATGTCTAGACTGTCAGCAGGTGAAGGTTGAACATACACATCCAACAAAATTACTACAACCACACGCTATTCCAAAATAAAAATGGGAGGTTATTTCGATGGATTTCATTGTTGGATTGCCACTGACGGCAAGGACACATGACTCGATTTTTGTAGTAGTCAACACTCTGACGAAGAGGGATCATTTTATTCCTATGTGTATGATGTATCAGGCACCTGACATAGCTAGAGTTTTCATCAGTGAGATTGTGAGGATGCATAGCGTGCCTAAGAGGATTATATCCGATTTAGGGTCGGTGTTTAACAGATGATTTTTGACTAGTTTCCGAGAGGCCTTGGGGAACCAACTTAACTTTAGTACTACGTGTTAACTCCCAAAATGAAACCATTCTTTCGGTTGAATTTTGTAGTGGATATCATGGCTATTGCTAATGTGTTTTCAAAGATTCATTGTGCGCTGTGGAAAGTGCCCACTTTCAACAGCTAAGGAATATCTTCTACAAAGCGGTGCGCTGTGGAAAGTGCATACTTTCTGCAGCTAACAGGGGCTTACAAAGAGGCGCGCTGAGGAAAGTCAAGATTATCAATAGCTAACAGAGGCTGTACTCCCGGGTTGGCAACATCAAATCAAATCTTTGGTTCCATATCAGACATTGTTCACAAGAGACCGTTTAGAGTTTCGAATTGCAAATGGAAAGGATGATACTTAAACTTGCAGGGAACTTTTCAATCCCTTCCCAAGCTCCAAATGAAGATCTGAAAACACCATTGGATAGATTAGATTCTCTAGATGTCGATCGACTATTCATACATGAAAAGTGGATTTTTTATGATCGAGAAATTCGATTTTGAAAATCTGCCCGCTTTCAACAGCGCAAATCGATATTTTATGACCAGTTAGCTGTTGAAAGCTGCGCCTTTCAACAACTAAGGAGCAGATTTTCGGGTAAGTTAGCTGTTGAAAG
>SNQJ01S0007681.1:186508-197386 GCA_010110895.2 Picea sitchensis
AAAGTCAACAAATTTGTGTTCAAACTTAACTTCAACACTCGTGTGAAGTTGAGGATCCTCATGCCACAGGAATTGCATGATGCAGTCCAGAAGGCCCTCATATCTGAGGAAAAGTTGACCAGTGGGGGTCAAGGCAGGACTCCTATAAGACCAACTGGACAGACAACATCTGGAGTGTAGTAGCACCAAACACCATCAAGAGAGACATATGGGTATTGAGATATGTCTAGAGGGCCCATGTTCACGACACCTCGATGACCAACTCCTTAGCAGAGGACTCCCTACAGAGGACCACCACATCAGCAACAACGTCGCCCGTAGTAGCAACAATTTAGGCATGTTCATCAGAGAAAACCAGGATCTCAGGATGTAAGGCCAACAAATTCTACTTCGGGGACCAAGAGTACTAGACCAAAGATCGAATGTTGGACATGTGGAGAGCCAAATTACCAATGATATTGTTTAGTTGAGAGGGCCAAAGAAACCAAGTCAGCGGGACTCACTATAGTTAAAGATTTGGGCAAGGCCCACATGATTCATGCAGTGGTGAATAACCTCCAGGCTGAGCACCAGTCCACTATTCTTGAGATTCCAGGTACAATCGTTGACCAAAATTTTAGTATTTTGATAGATCTAGGTGTTACATAGATATTTATCTCTAGTGTAGCGCTAAAAATAATTAAGCTAAAGGCAGTCGAACATGACAAGTTTAGATATGTAGAAATGGCTTCGGGTGCCAAACATAAGGTTGGAGGAAAGGTTACGAATTGTCGCATTAACTTGGGAGATTTTTTAACGAAGGTCAACCTGTATGTCACGATCTTAGGATCTGATGACATAGTGATTGGTATGGACTAGTTGGAATTGCATGATGCGATACTCAACTGTAAGACAAAATGATTAAGTTTGATCGATGATGTGGGACAAAGAAGAGTGATTGTAGGAATAAACCATGGAGTGTCCTTGAGGTTCATTTCTCCCTTACAACTATAGAAGAGCATGGACAAGGGATGCAATTTATATGCTATCTTATCGCTAAAATAAAGGGGCGAGGCAGAAGGATTAGAAAACCTTCCAATAGTACGAGAGTTTGTTGACGTGTTTATAGAAGAGTTACCAAGCTTTCCGCCTGAAAGAGAGTTGGAGTTTATAATCGATTTGAAACCTGGAGCCAAACCGATAGCAAGAATGCCTTATTGGATGTCAACACCCAAGTTACAATAGTTGAAAATGCAATTGAAGGAGTTGTTGGACTTAGGGATTATACGTCCAAGTGTGTCACCTTGGGGTGCAACTGTTATTTTTATAAGAAATAAGGATGGGTCATGGAGACTTTGTATTGACTACCATCAATTGAACAAGTCGACGATCAAGAACCAATATCTGTTTCTAAGAATAGATGATTTGTTTGATAAAATGAAAGGTGCGATGATGTTTTCAAAGATCAACTTGAGATCGTGATATTATGAGTTACGAATTAAAGAGGAAGATATTACTAAGACCGCATTCAAGACAAGGTTCATACACTACGAGTTTACCATTTTACCATTTGGACTAACAAACGCCTCGAGGGTATTCATGAGTTTGATGAATAGGGTGTTCCNTGGAAAAGTTTGTTCAAGTATTCATTGATGACTTTTTTTTTTTGTGTTTGGAGGAATCAGCAACTAGTTGGGCATGTGCTCGCGTTACACATGGCCGTGTTATCCAACCGCTACCACTATAACCTCCAGGTGTGCCCACGATGCCCCTTACGCGGCACACAAGGTAAGTCGGGGGAATTGAACTCGAAACCTCATGGAACTTCATTTTCACGGCACTTGCCAATTGAGCTGCCCCCCGGGGGCTTCATTGATGACATATTGATATATTCTTGGATGACAGAATAACATGACGAACATTTATGCTTAGTACTACAATGTTTATGAGAAAACAAATTATATGGGAAACTATCGAAATGCTCTTTTTACCAACCAAAGATTCATTACTTGGGGCATGTTATATCCGGTGATGGAATTGTGGTGGATCGAGAAAATGTAGAGGCTATTATGGAATGGCATGCGCCGACAAACATACAAGAAGTACATATCTTTATGGGTTTAGCAGGATATTACCAATGTTTCAACAAAGGTTTTTTGAAGATATCAAATCCGATCACTGAATTGCAGAAGAAGAACAAGAAGTTTTTATGGAGCGAGAAATGCGCGGAAGCATTTCAAAGGCTCAAGGAGTTGTTGAAGATAGTACCTATACTAAAATTCCTCGAAATGGACAAGGAATCCTTAGTATTCATGGATGCATCCAAGAAAGTTTTAGGCATATTTTTGATGCAAGACGGATGAGTGATCGCATACATGTCAAGGAAATTAAGAAAGGATGAGGAGAACTACGCAACACATGATTTGGAGTTATTGGCCATTGTTTATTCCTTTAGATTTTGGAGACACTATCTGATTGGATGAAAATTTGAACTAAGGATAGATCACTGTGGAATACAACGTATTTTTAGGCAGAGTGACTTGAAAGCGCGACAAAGGCGTTGGTTGGAATCACTTAGCGAATACAATTTTGAGATTTCTTACATTAAAGGTATGGTAAATAGAGTGGAGGATGCATTGAGTCAGAGACCACTCATACTCTTGGTGATACCTCTTCAGACAAATCTTCGATAAAAGATTCTAACTATACAATTCGACGATGACTAGTATAAAGAGGTTAAGGAAAATATTGAACAAGATACCATGATGGTACCAAAGTTTGAAGGTTATACATTGGACAATAATAGATTGTTGAGGTATAACAACAAAATTTACATACCGCCTAATGATGAATTAAAATTTTTGACCCTAAGTGAAGTTCATCGAGCAGTGTACATGGATCATCCGGGAGTCACGAAGATGAGGGTAGACCTTAAGCCTTTATTCTTTCGGAAATGAATGAAAGAAGACATAGTTAGTTACATGGCGCGATGTCTAGAATGTCAACAAGTGAAAGTTGAACATAAACATCCGGTAGGATTATTACAGCCGCACATTATCCAAAAATCGAAATGGGAGGTCATTTATATGGACTTTATTGTTGGATTTCCACTAACGGAAAGGAGGAAAGACTCAATTTTCATGGTAGTTGACACTCTAACGAAGAGTGCACATATTATTCCTGTGTGTATGATGTATCTGATGCCAAAAATAACTAGAGTTTTTATTAGCGATATTGTGAGATTACATGGCGTGCCAAAAAGGGTCATATCCAATAGAGGATCGGTGTTTACATGACATTTTTGGACCAGTTTCCAAGAGGCCTTGGGGACACAACTGAACTTTAGTATAGCGTATCACCCTGAGACCGATGGACAGACAAAAAGAATGAACCAAATTTTGGAAGATATGTTGCGTATGTATATAATGGACCAACAGAAGCATTGGGAAGAGTTATTTCCACTAGTAGAGTTTGCATACAACAACAACTATAAAAGTACCATTAAGATGGCACCGTTTGAGTTTCTTTATGGGTGACGATGTCGGATTCCATTGAGATGGGATAGACTTTAGGATAGGGTCTTGGTAGGAATAAAAGTGATCCAAGAAATGAAAGAACAAATGAAAACAATAAGACAAAGGATTAAAGAGGTGCAAGATCGACAGAAGAGTTATGTTGATGCACATATCGTTGACCGCAATTATGAAGTTGGCGACCAAGTTTTCTTGCGGGTGAAACCGCATAAGAGTTCGATCAAGTTCGGAAGAGGTTCCAAACTCTTTCCTAGGTTTGTGGGGCCTTTCGAAGTTATGGAAAAGAAAGGACCCATGGCCTATCGACTAGCCTTTCCTGATTCTTTGAGGCGTATGCACGGTGTTTTTCATGTATCTGTTTTGAGACATTATGTTAGTGATCCTACACATGTGATTGACATGAGTTATTTGCAGGTGTCGGATGAGGGTGCACTCACGACAGAACTAATCCGCATTATGGACCATCACATTCAACATCTATGACATCGAATAATCGATCAGGTCAAGGTCCATTGGGACAATTATAGTCCACTCTAGGCTACCTGGGAGGACGCATATGATATGCATCAACAATTTCCTTACTTATTTGATAGATTAGACATATAGATCTTGTCAGATACTTTTTACTTAATTTTATATACTGTACAACTTCAAGATGAAGTTTAAAACAAGAGGGGGTGTATGTAACATCCTTCTCTTGTGAGCACATGTTATTTACTTATTCTTTGAGGACACTTGCATGCAAGTGATCCAGTTATAGTACATGGTTATTTGTTTCTCTTATGGATTCCTATGATGATGTTGATGGATTATGATTTTATGTTTTTTGTTCTATGCGTATTGAGAGATGCTATTGACGAGTTTCCCTGAGTGTACAGGACACTTGATGGATTTTGGATGCCGAGGGAATCAATCAACCTCCTTGGACTTGGGATTGAGTCACAAAGTGGATTGTATTGGTTTTAGTATTTCATTTATGCATATGCAACATATGATCGATTATAGTATGATTTTTTATATGGATCATTGATAGTGTTATGTTGATGGATGAAGGCTGGTGAAGGCTTGATAATATGACTCACATAAAGAGTAAAGCGACCATGCACATAGAAGAGATATTGATGGAGAGGTGTGGAAAATTCCCTGTCACAACCTACTAGCACTCCCATCATGGCTCGAATTGTAGGTTAAGGATTACCTAGTTCAAGAGGTCCACAATGTCATGAGGGAAGAGTGAGACAGTTGCTCACAAATATTTCTAAGGGGCGCACAATAAGGTAGGGTATTTATTCCTTAGAAGCCCTTAGTCTCTCACAAGGATGCCCAAATGGAGTGCTGACTGCAGGGGTTGGACAACTACCAAAAACAGTCAAAGGTGAGTAGCATGCTTGGAGAACAAAGTGCGTCTTGAAGGGAACGTCAGAGAAGTAACACTTGAGTCAATGAATCTAGGTGGCCTAGAAAACCTTGGTGAATAATTAAACCTTGTAAAGTCTTTAAGCATTTACGGATTTAATTAATTAATTAAGGATTGAAATGATTGCATATAAATCCCCAAATGAAAGTCTAAGCCTATTCAAAAATTGAGCCTATGTTTAAGTTGTTAAGAAGACTAAAAATAAATTATAAATCAAATAATGAGGGGATGAAGTAAATCAATTTAAGAATTAAGAAAAGGTGAAACATATTTAAATATTTGATATAAGTCACATGAGTGAAAGAAAATATAAAAGAGGGTTTTTAAAATAAGAAAGAAATAAACATGAAAGAATGTGTACGCATAGAAATGAATCTAGAGTCTAGCTACCACTAGTTAACTAGGAGAAGAATCCTATTTTAACTCTACTCAGATTTAGTAAGGCGCCATTCATTAAATGGTAATATGGGAAATAAAGTGACACTATGAGTGATTTATGGAGATCTTTTAGGAAGGGTGAGGGAAAGTGACTTTAATTAAATAAAATGTGGAATTTCTTGTGCAACTTGGGGGAAAGGGTGACAAGTGTAAGGGGGAAATAATTCTAATTTATATCATTAAAAAGTGAATTAATTGTGAAAGTTGGGATGTTTCATTAAGAAAACTCCTATAAAGAAAATGGAATATATGGGAAAGGCATCACACTGGTTATGGGAAACTTTATGCTGCAAAAATTTTGAGTGGGTTTACTTGTGAGAGTTGGGATACCCAGCTTGAGAGAGAGTGGTGGCTCTACCTTGCGATGGAAGCTCAGAGCTAGAGTATTTTTCTGGTTTTGCATGCGTGGCCCCTTTGCAGCGTGAGGGGATAAGAGGGGCGAAGAGTACCCCTAGCGTTGGTTGGGAGGTATTGGTGAAGTCTGTGTGATTAGAAAGCAGGAGGAAGCAAGGTGCGCAAATTACTGAAGATCATCTTCAATTATTCATTATTGGTTACGATATTCTTATTGAGATTGCAATCATATTAAGTTTATTTGTATATAAACTTTAAAAATTGTTGTAAGTTGTAATGGATTTCTGATATAGAATTGGTAGGTTCCTTGTTAGTTTTTGTGAACCCTAGGAGTAAATTATTGGTAAATTGTAAATATTGTTTAATGCGAATTCCATTACATATTGAAATCCTCTTGGAACTTTCTACTTATATGTGAGATTTGTTGTGTTATTTCTCCCTTCATATGAAGGCTCTAAAGTTTTTAATTCTTCCTTTATCTACTTCGCTAGTGAACGAAGTTCGCTGTGATATTCCTATTAGATTGTTTTACGAAATAGGAATTAAAATCAGAGCCTTGATAGTTGTGAATACATTACAACGTGTATGAGTTTAACAATGATGGCGTTCATGATGTGAATTCTTTGTGTGTTGAGTTAATATGAACGAATGAGTTGTTTTTAGATAGGATAAGAAAAGTAAATGTCATCATGATCGCTGCTTGGAATTCACATATCAAAAATTGAAAAAAATTATTATCTAAACAATCAATTGACTCAACGAGTATTCTTGTATGTTGCCCTTCGATTAAGCAACTTGATTTGACTATTAACTCTTTCTTGTCCTTGAACTTTCATTGTCGCTTCATGATATTGGTATAATCTCTCTCTGTTATACTATGACCAGTAATGGAGTATAACGCCCATCTTACTTCTTCAAGATGACCAGTTTTGTTTTTAAAGCCCATATTCTCGTTTTGTTGGTGCACTTCATTTTTGTGTGCACTCTCCTCTTCTTGTCTTGTGGGCCTAGCGTTGGGACCATGGCTCTTTCCTTAACATCTTGTGTTTGATAATTTTTGATGATTAGTATGTTGATTTGGGTGCTGCCCAGCTAATGAACAACCCGAAAATCTGTTTACTGTTTATTTATTTTATTTTCTCTACATCAGAAGTTGATTACTCCCTTAAATCTTATTGAGTGTTGAACCTACCTGCACCTTTCTACATGAAATGAGAAACTCGGTATTTAATTGATGTCCATCCATCAAGCCTTTCATTTTTGCTTCATGTAGTTTTTAATTAAGAATTTTTCAGAAAATTAGTTCCGTATTGAGGGTCGGAACAAGGGCCAGAACAATGGCCAGATTAGGTGTCGGATCCAGGATCGAGTTGAGTGCCATATTATACTATGCACCAATTCAATGACTAGATTGAGGCATACAACTTTCTTTCGTGACTCTTTTCCTTAGTGCCTTGTGTTTGAGTTGGGGTGGGAAAACTCTATTGAATTTCTTGACACTTACAAACCCTTATTCGCATTATAATTTTCAGAATTATATTTCTATTTGCAATGTTGTGTACAATTATGAATATAATTTCTGATTAAAAAGAAATCTAGATTCACTGCTCATTTTAATTTGAGAACTCTAAACCGTTATTTTGTTCTACTCGTAGGAATATTTTTGTGTTGATTTTATTAAGTGTAATCAATTCGTAGTGCAAGATTGAACTCACATCTTTATCTATATCTAAACCATTCTTACTGATATCAGATTGTCTTGGTTAGATCCGTTGTTTCAATCCTAAATTTTATTTTCCTGGGTTCTTATTTTTATCATTGGGTATCTTGAACGATCTCCTCTTGTTCCTTGAACCTCTGCCTTATCAACTTGCAAATCCTTCCACTTTCAAATCCTTTACTCGCTTCCTATGGAGTTTAATTTAAGTTATCAAAATTTAGTGTTGGATTGAGGGAAGGATTAAGGTTTGGATTGAGGGCCAGATTAAGGTCTAGATTGAATGTCAAATTCTTATGCACACTCGTTCATGGGTTGGAATAAATTCTGGAACTCCTTCTTTTGTTTCTTTACTCGGAGATGTAATTTGGCATCTGATTATATATTAATTGTTAAATATAAGACAAGCCTTCTCTTAACTTCTTTAATGAATTTTGAGATAGAAATTGCATTCTTATTTATGGTTGAATAGGAAGTGGTCTTCCTTTAGTTCCTTTAAAATGGATTTACAAATCATCTTAAGTTCTTTAGTTTATTGTTAAATAAAATTGGATCTTCTTTAATTATCCTTATATACGGATCTACAAGATAACATATAAACTATCTTATCTAATTCTTAATGATGGTATGAATTTCTTATAATTTATTTGCAATGGGAATGTAAGGTAACCTTGGAATTTGTCCATATTTCTTGTTATGATTGATCCTCTTAGTTCTTTTAAATGGATGTGTAAGCCATTGACTTCTTATTAATTTTTGTATGTTGATTTTTATTTTCTTTATAAAAATTGATATATAATAAAGAGTAGAATTTTATTTTAATGTATTGCTTAAGAAGATTGATCTTCTTGTGGTTCTTATAATTGAATATGTAGTTTTAGCCTTAAAATTTCTTACATATCCTTAGAAGATATTCCTTAATATTAAGGTGCATAGTTGAGCTATATGAGGCTAAGATTGTATTTATGCTCTTTTTATTTATTAATCTTTAAGAAATATCCTTCTACTCATTTACACTTTTTGTGGCTAAAAAAATAAGTATAGTAAAATATCCTCTTGCGCCATGAATAATTGATGATTAGGCGAGATTGATGATCTAGTTTGGATTGTGGTTTATGCTGGGCTTTGGGAATTAGACACCTCTGTGTTCCTCATAACAATCTCCGTCCCTAATACCTTAATTGGTCAAAATCAATCAGATGAATCCTGAGCTTGAGCGTTTCTTATGTGTCGTGGAGGTCCTAACCATGGAGGATAGGTTGGGTGGGTAGTTTCCTTGATAAATGTTGATTGGTAGATAATGATGTTTCTTTCAGATGAACTTGATAAATTTTCTTTTGTATTGATTAATAGATGATGTGTCAATGTTAATTATGCTAATCCGTTGATTGAGTCATTATTAAACTATAATAATGTGTCACTTGTGATGCTAGTAATTATGTTGTGTCGATTTAATTTACTAATGCAATATATATATCTATATATCTACCTTTTTCACATCACTATTAGTTGTCATAACGGAGGGTATGTTACATAAATGTTAAACGCCAAATTAGAATATATGTGTGAAGAACCATGGATATGTTGTAATTGTCGCCTAGCTATTCTCGTTGATCTTAAAACAATTTAGCAAGCATGATGAGAGAAGATGGTCATATTAATGGTTATATTCTAAAGCTCAATCATATGTTTTGGATAATCTCAGAAAGAGGAATTTTCTTTACATACCAAACCATAGTCCATGAAGCCTTTGTTCATATATTCAGATTTCTATGGTTATCGTGGTTTAATCGTCACACTATTATATTCCATGTTTTCTATAGAAATAGAACAATGACAATTCTCCAAATATCTCCATAAGTATGGAATGATCATCATGCCTAATTACTCTAGTCATCCATATGTGGAATTCCAAGATGTTTGGGACTAGATCATCGGTCTTCCACTCCCCTCACAATGGAAGAGCGATGGAATGTATCTCAAGATTTTCCACTTCTCACATGGATCACTACTCTTTTCCACCCAAAGACACTCCTTATCGTCGAATTTCACTCTCTCTCTATTGGTAGATTTTCGCTTTCCAATTTCCAAAATCAACTCCTTATGGTTGAATTTCACTCTCACTAACACATTTCTAGTTTCCAATTTCCCTGTGTATATAGGAAGCGTTGCAACTTATCCATGGTGATCACCATCATAAGGCTATGTATAGTCTTTTCCTCAAATTCATTGATGGAATCTTGAATTATTCCTTAAAAAAAAATCCCATGCACTTGATCGAGTCCCGCATAGACTCCAAAGTAATACTGGTAGGCTTGAAGCATTTCAAGGGGATGTTCAACTACACGTTCCTCTGTATGGAGCCCTACATTTTCATGTACGAGGCACCGACCGAGATCCGACTGCAGTGTTTAGAAGTGTTGGAAAGAGAATTATAGGGCTCTCATATTGCAAGAAGATGCTAGAGGCAATGGGGAGAGATATTGAGGAGCGAATGATGAGATCCATGGCGCTCTCCCTCATCAACTGCATGTTCAATGCCATGCTTGTGGACAAGCCGCTCAAGAATTCGATGTGGGAGAGAAGCATCCATAACTCTCTTTAACATTCATAGAAAATATGCGCACATGACCTGTATAGGAATGCCGATATATGCAGGAAAAACCAAAAAATTAAAGCAGACATAAAATATAAAAAACAACCGACACAACTTGAACTAGAAAACTCTTACCATTGCATTCACTGAAAGGAACAGTGGTGACCTTGTTCCTATGCCTATGAATAGGAAAAGCATCCATTCATTTTTTTTTGCATACTGAGCTAGTAGTTGTACATGCTATCTCAAAAATGAAGAAACAAACTGTATAAAGGTTGGTCTGTGGGGTATTCATGAGCGTGTTGCGCGAGACCTTTAAAATTCAAACTTGCCGGGGAGGCTCAAAATTCAAATTTGAAATTGAAATGCAAGGGAATACGTCTTGGGAGTGATATGCCAGTCCTTTCATTCCATTGGCTTGACGAAAATATTAGATGGGGTCACCGGATGTTTTAACTGCCTGAATAGGAGTAGGCTAATTCAGGAGCAATCTCAACGTCTGGGGTTAGTGACACAACACAAATGAGAACACAACACAAATGAGAGTTGGGCCAAAAATCTACCTACCAAAATAAAGACTCTCAGGAGGAAAGATTTCTCTCGAGTTATCCTACTCCGAAGCCAAAAGTCTCTCGTGATGTCTTCTGTTTTCGGGAGAAAATTCTTTCACATTCTTATTCTTGTAATTGTTTTGAAGATTCAATTTATCTTGGGTTATATTATTCATTCACTTGTTTAAACGATTGAATTTATTGAGTTATATATCATCTTATATTTATTTTAAATTTACATCTATCAAACATTCAAACTAACATTTATAGGTATTCAATATTGTGAAGGTGTA